>CAHIKZ030004724.1:4410000-4610000 GCA_903632075.3 Acanthosepion pharaonis | reverse complement strand
ATATATATATATATATATATATATATATATATATATATATATATATATATATATATATATATATATATATATCGGATTTAACGTCAATAAATGACACATGAGAATATTAAACACACCCCAGGACATATTCTTTATGCAATATTTGAACAGGTAATCAGTACATTACAAAAAATATTACAGAAGCCCTATATCCGTAGAAGAAAAGATCACTATATAAAAAGCAAACAAGTTAATAGTACATCTGAAAGTAAAGCAATAAATCACAATAGTGAAAATATCCTACATGATAATCAGTAATAGAACATTACAAAATGGAAAACATTTTATAAAAAAAAAAAAAAAACTACCTCTACAGATGCACATAAATCAAAATAGTTTTATTGTTACCGATATTTCCTTTAAGTTACATCACATTTTCTTCATTTTCCTCCTGCTTAATAATAGGAGTGTGTTGTGGTATATTTAAATATGAAGAGCATATGATGGATCGACACTTTGTTACGATAACTCTTTTTACAGGACGACTACTATTAATAATAATTATTATTATTATAATAATACCTCCCTCAAAATTACAGGAAAACTCCTCAAATATAAAGATCTAAAAATAGAAATTGAGAGTATGCTGAGCAGAGGTAAGATGTGCTTTCGGTCTGGTCAAGAAAAGGATGGAAATTTACGCCAACAAAATCCCTGGCAAAAAGACACAATAAGTTCAAAAGATCTTTCTCCTTGACACTGCTTACATACGAAAGTTGGATTCTATCGATCAAATAAATCCACCATACCCTAAATGGTAACCCCAAGTCCAAATGTGAACTTCGGTCCAGGAGTGAATAAAGCAGAACATTAAGAAAGAAAGAAAAAAAAAGAATTGAATAATAATAATAATAATAATAATAATAATAATAATAATAATAATAATAATAATAATGCTTCAATAAATAATATAATTATGCAAAATTGTTAGTTAGAAGTAACTCTCTGAGGTAAAATTATAACCTATAGTAGTTAGCATCGGAAATAAAATTAGCATTAGGGAGACCTCAACTTCGCATATAATACATTAGGCGGTTATTTAAAAATGTTTTTATGTCATCAAATACAATATGTGTATGCGTGTGTGTATGTGTGCGTACGTGTGTCCATATGAATCACATCTACTGAAAAATTCTCCAAGAATAGCAACAAATTATTGACCGTTGTTGTTGATGATGATGATGATGATCATGAAATGGTTTCTGGTGTATCAGACCGACCCAAGGTCAGAAATGTGAGCAGCAGTTTTTTTTTAAATCGCACATATTTTACATAAATAAAGCCCTTCGTAAGGTGTGGGCTGTACATGTGAGACAATATTTTGTATTTTTTTTTAGTTCGTGGGCTACCAGGGATTCCTTCAATGAGTCTATTAGAATCTTTTCCACTCAATCCGAAGGCTCCAACTATAACAGAGCCAAATTTTTGAGATTTCGTTTACAAGATCCTTGTATTTTGATAGTTTGTTGAAGATCTTCAAAGTTACATAACAGTCTGCAGGGACTGCCATGTCAATAAGGAGGCACTTTTTATCTTTGTGGTCTCTAATCACGATGTCAGGACGATTAGCTTTGATTGTTCTGTCTGTGTGTATTGTAAAGTTATTATTATTATTATTATTATCTCTCTCTCTCTCTCTCTCTCTCTCTCTCTCTCTCTCTCTCTCTCTCTCTCTCTCTCTCTCTTCTACTTTTATTAGGTTGTTGATTGATCAGACTTGGACCATTCTTGTAAAATTAACTGTATCGGTACACAATTAATTTGACAAGAATGGCCCAAGCAACAACCTAATAAAAACAGAAGAAAAAAATAGAGAGATATATAATAATAATTATTATTATCATAATTATTATAAAAATTCTTTTTGACATACATTTTTTTGTTTTATAATCACATGCCGAATCATAACCCCTTGTCAACGACCTTGGTTATGAATTCTTCTTGTTTCCATTTAATTAAACAAAGGACAGCAATTAACAAAAAAAAACTACAATGAATAAAGCTCTTTACAGGATATGGAATGTGCTTGTTAGAATTATTTATGGGGATTTCTAGGAGAAATGGTGCGCCAGGGATTTTATTCATTTGTTGTTTGTTTTTTTTGTTTTTTTTTTCATTATCAGATCCAAAGCTCTATCCACAACAGGAACAATTATTATTATTATTATTATTATTATTATTATTATTATAACACAATGATAACCATATTCTGTCCGTGAGGCTTGCATTAATTCCTAAACATTAGCTATCAATTTCTTACTGAATGACAATGTCAAACATACCGACTGAGTGTTGAAAACTACACAATCAAAAAATTAAGTAAAAATTGAAACAAAAAGAATAGATTAAATTACTGCATTCCACTTTTAATGTTACTATGACTATTTTTATTCATTTACAACTCTCCGCCTTCTTGCACAAAGGCCAACAAAATAACTACTGAAAAATCTCCTGTGACTTGTGGAGGATAACTTATTTTTCACCCTAGCATGACATTAATGTTGATATTTCCTAACAGAACATAAACAGATCTTAAACAACCAATTTTTGAATTCATGTTTAATGTGTCTATTTACAGGATAATTATATTATGAAAACTTTTAGCATCTGCTTGCCTGGTAGATACACATATACTTTTAGAATATTTGTGTCACGAGAGAGGTTACCATTAAAGTGAATCACAACTTTGACATATTTCATAAATTCTACTCGTCATATCTTAGTATAAACAAGAAATAATAGTAAAAGTAACTCTATTTATTAGTCTGTTAATTGTGTTACTCTACAGCAGTGATTCTCAACTGCCGTGCCACGGCACACTAGTGTACAGCACAATCCTCTTAAGTGAGCCAAAGAAATGGGGGTCTGCTTATCTCACATTCGACCAAATATTCAAGAAATCGCGAAAAAACACCAGGCACAGGTTTCACCCAAAATAGTTGAATAGAAACATTGAAATAAAGTTCATATCTGTGTGTATAAAAGTATAAAAACATAAACTAAGTTCATCTTTGGGTGTATTTTTAAAAATCTATGGTTTTATATCCTAGCATAAAGATGTATAGACTTTAAAAATTTTGATAAAGGTATCGTGATATTTTCATTTGCTCTGAGGTGTGCCGTTGCTTAAAAAGGTTGAGAAACGTTGTTATAGACAATGCGTTCGTTTCACCAACGTGATATGTGTTAGTTCGGCTTTTCCAAATCAGAATAAAAACTGTGTAGGCTTTTTTTTTTTGGGATAAGAAGGGCAATATATTAAATTACCTTATCAAATCTGATGACTAAAATCCGGAAAGTGTTTGTTTATATATATATATATATATATATATATATATATATATATATGTGTGTGTGTGTGTGTGTGTGTGTGTGTGTGCGCGCGCGCGCGCGCGTGTGTGTGTTCTTCGTAAGAATTAAGCGATAGGGCGTTTATATAGCACGTACATAATGTATTAAAAATTCCCTTTCTTTGCCGTGCGCTGATAGGCTAGGGGTAAAAGTCTCTCACTTATGCCAAATCGGTCGAGTTTCGATCCCGGTTTGAAGCAATCGGATGTCTAGCCACACTGATGAGCTGTGATCCAGCGAAACAGGCTGTCTGTGGATGACTATATATATATATATATATATATATATATATATATATATTGATAATAAGAAAACGGAGACTTTAATTATCCATTTCGTTTATAATTTTTTATTTCAGGAACACCGAGATGTTCAGCACATCAGAACGAAAACTCCGCAAAAGTTTTCGTTCTGATGAGATGAACATCTCAGTGTGCACGATATGAAAATTATAATCGAAATGGATAATTAAAGTCTCCGTCTTATTATTATCATTTTAATTCTCTGTAATCTACATTAAGCTCTCCCTGGATTTATATCCTCCTCGGAATTGTTCTTTCCATCCACAAACTGGTAAAACGTATATATATATATATATATATATATATATATATATTAAAGCCATTGAAGAAGAAAACCAAACTTTGAAGAAATTACGAAAAAACGCCAGGCACAGATTTCACATTAAATGAGCTGTACAAATAGTTAAATTGAAATAAAGTTCATATTTTTGTATTTTTAAAAATCTATGATTTTACTCATAAAATTTAAATATATACCCTTTAAAAATTTTGTCAAGTGTGCCATGATATTTTCAATTGCTTCTAAGTGTGCCGTTACATAAAAATCTCGAGAAACACTGCTCTACAGCATTGAAATTTACTTAAAATCACTGTTAAGTGTAGCCGCCTTCTTAAGCCAATGCACAGGAGTGCAAGCATAATCGTGATTGGGTGAAAACAACAATGCACTGAGAATAGTGCAAGCGACTGGTATACAAAGCAATAGTATATGCTCAAAGCAGAAGTAGTGGATAAAAACGAAAATATTCTCTGAATCTTTGAAATTCAACTGAATCACGCAATACAGGCTTGAATTCATTTCAAATAAATAGGAAAATGTTCCAGCAAAGAACAGAGAAAAATTGAAACAAAGTCAAAACCTGAATTAGTATCTTAACTTTGGTAGACAAGAGAAAAATTGTGGAACATGTAGATGACAGTAGTAGTCATAATTACTAGTGCACATGAAACAGTTCCGAAGAGCCTTACAAAAAGATTGTTAGAATGATAATGATAAACGGTAAACACTCAGATAAACGTGGTGCTCAATCAGAAGATTTTAGTGTCATGATTGGCAGGAGTTTATTTGGTAACCAACAGGAGGGACCTAGTCGTCCTCCTGAGCCCTTTTCTCTTGATGGCTTATAATAGATACATTTTTGTGACGTGACTCTTGGTTAATCGAATAAGAAATGGCACAGATAAATAATTTATTTTTAAAAAAGTAACACGATGTAATAAGCAAGTCACTTTCTAAGCGAAACATGATGAAAAAAGTTGGCATTGTGACCTAGAGTTCATTAGAAGAGAAAATTAATATTCTATAGATAGGATTGTTCAATTGAACATACCTAAGAAGAGACAGAAAAAGAGAAATGTTAGGATAAAATTAATAGAAACACACAGAAAAAAATCCCTTAAATGGATATCAAAACTGAAACAGAAGACGAAAAGAATAAAATTAATAAACTGAAGAAACTTGAATTGTAAAAGTGTCAAAACTCTTTTAGTTTTGACACTTTTACAAAAGAGAAAAAGTTAATAAACTACTGTAATATATTAAAATACACAATTTAACTCAATTAGAAAACACATAGAAATAAAACTATTAAAGTTTTGGTTTGGTTTGTTTTACGGCATATCAACCTCAACGGGTTATTTGATGCCGAAAAGATTTTTATTGCTGGTAATATTTTTCCAAAAATGTATTGTTGGTAAATTTTTTCCAAAAATATATTGCTGGTAATATTTTTTTCCAAAAATGTATTGCTGTTATTAAAACTTATTTTTATACTTTCAAAGTGTTTTGAACCCTCTTGCGGGGTTAACTATTTGCCCATAGCTGGGGCCCAGACAGATGCTATCACACCGGGTCGGGGTGAACCTGAGAACATCAGCAATTAAGAGGTGGTTCCATACTCCTCAAAACCTCCTGATCAAGGCCTTTCTGTCGGATGTAGTTTATCGATTTACCCAGGACTCAAACTATTAAAGATTAAAATAAAAAATAGTAACATGCAGCAGCCAATAAATTGAAAAAAATGTATTTCAAGAAAAAAGGAAGCTGCTGTAGTAAATTAATTGAATAAAAAAAAATTTAAAAAAGGAAGATTAACTAAAAAGGTATTGGCACAGAGGTAAGTAATATAAACAACTAGCTCTAAATGACAGAGATTAGATAATTGATTGATTGATTCGTTTATTACGGCTTATCAACCCTTTTCAGGTTAATTAAAGCCAGAAAATATTTTACTTTGTAATGATTTTTTTGTTAAATAATAATTGTTTAATCATATAAGTCATACTAATTAACCCATATCTAAGGGAGAAGTGGTGGAGTCATACCTTTCCCAAGGGTATTTACTTATAAGTGAATATAAAGAACCCAACGATAATTGGAACTCGGCTCTCTGGTTAAAAATGCCAAGCCATTATCCATTACACCACCCACACATCCACATTTATAACACATGGTATTCCTGAACGTTCATCCATCTAGATATTGACCAGGTTCAACGTTGCTTAACTTTGGTGATCGTAGGGGAACCGGTGTCTCAACATAGCCGTAATGTTACTGATTAAAGGAATTCTGAAAAAAAAAATTGAAAAACTCAAAAATAAACTGCGTTATAGACTATGAACATATATATACTGTTGCAATGTGGGGTCTGGCAAGGCGCAACACTTACCTCAGTAGAGTCAGTCGTTATTAGTAGTATTCAATACTAATCAATCTATCTCTTGCAATCTGTTCATATCTATCTATCTATCTATCTATAGCAATCTGTTCATATCTATCTATCTATCTATCTATCTATCTATCTATCTATCAAGAAATCAGTAAGAAAAAAACGTACATTGTCTCTTTTAAAAAGAGTTTCTGTTGTGATGTGGGGTTTGGCAAGGCACAACACTTACCTCAATAGAGTCAGTCATTATTAGTAGTATTCAATACTCAGCGAGACAAGTCACTGCAATAGTATTAACTTATTCCTCTTAGACAATTACCCAGGACTAGTTATCATGAAAGGATCAGTCGATTCATGATAGCAAGGAGGGTAAGTATTTCTTACTACAACATATATATATATATATATATATATATATATATATATATATATATATATATATACCAAGTATATAATTGGTATATATGGAATGAATTCCAATAACCAACAATTACTATTCTTAAAAGAGTGCTCAATACAAAGTAGAAGCAGATATAATTATTTTTTTTAAAAAATTATAACATAAGTATGTTATAAAATCACTACAAAAATAGCCATTTTTGTTTCAACACACTCTTGTCTTATCAAGTGATGATGTTGAAAAGAAAAATAAATGGTTTTAAAAATTTTCTTTCAACATCATCACGTGATAAGACACAGAGTGTGTTGAAACAAAATGGCTATTTTTGTAGTGATTTTATAACATACTTATGTTATAATTTTTTATAAAAATAATTATATATATATATATATATTCATTGTATTCTGGATTCTATCCTCTTAGAAATTTATATATATATATATATATATATATATATATATATATATATATATATATATATATATATATATATATATACGTATAATAATTAAATAAAAACAGGATAAAAAGTTTAGAACTGTAAAAGAAAGTGAGTGCTCAATGTCAACTGGTATAGAATTTTAATATCAGTCAATTATGTGCCATGCGTGATACACGCTCAGGCAATCATGTATCTTTCGATACATGACTGACGAGACAGATATTTCTTCCTGTAGTAGGTTTCCATTTCTTTCTGCGGTAGACTAGTTCCCATCCAAGGTACCGACACAAGCCAGAGAAGGTGATCGAAAACGACCAAGTCAAGATCTTTTTGGATTTTAACATCTAAACAGTCTGTATCCTTGAAGGCCAACAAACAAAACAGACCATCGTTGAAAAGAAATGAAGAAAATCGTTCCTTATCAACGTGGCTGTACCTGGCGACCATAATATCAAGGTCAGAGAAACTGGCAAACTTAAGAAATACGGATTGAGGTTGCCAGAATGCGGGACATTGAGGCCACTACTATTCCAGTTATCAATGGGGCGTTGGGAGTCTTTACCTCCTTCTTTTATGCGCCGTGTCCATTCAGGACGTTGGTGATCATGGCTATCCAAAATTTCCTCGAGCTGAAAATCTTACATACACTGAATGAAAATTAGTAGCTCATCGCTTCAGAAGCATGCGTTGCTTAGCGTTGTAAATATTCTTCGAAAGATGCCATCTTTTTTAGATCGTACGTAATGGAGAACACCCATAATGCAAGATCTTGGGTTGAAAAAAAAAACCGTGCCAAAGAAGGAATAATAATAATAATAATAATAATAATAAGAAGAAGAAGAAGAAGAAGAAGAAGAACAACAACAACAAGAATGAAATTCATTTATGGGATAAAAATAATAGGAATTATTATTATTATTATTATTATTATTATTAATAATAATAATGGACCAAATGTAGTAACCGTGGCAAGATAAGTCTCTTCATGGTCAATACTCTGCTCGTGCCAAACATGCTGATGTAGCTATACCCCTGGTGAAAATCTTAAAACCAGATACAAAAGGGTTAAATAATATATATAAGAACATGAAAGAAGTAAGAAACTTTATTCAATAATAAAAGAAGCCAACAAGTTCAAAATGGAGTTTCAAGTGGGTGAAGAAATGCAAGTAAAACTTAATACACTTACTGCAGCTGCAAAAAAACTTAAAAAGGAAAGCAAAGACAAAAGCAATCGACCAGATACAGAAACGATGGCAGGATAAACCTCATCACGGTCAACATTCTGCTGATGTGGACAAACCCCGTATCCATCTGTGGCTACGTAGTACAGGGTCAGATCTGAAATCGAAGGTCTTATTCTTACTGCACAGGACCAATGCTTGCTAACTAGAAATTACCAAGTACACATATTGAGAATTTGTGTTAGCTCAAAATGCAGATTCTGTGATAAATATCCAGAAAGAATTGACCATCTTGTATCAGGTTGTGTGGTATTGGCACCGACTGAATAAAAAAAACCCAGGATGACAGAATGAGCCAATATCTGCACTGGAAAATCTACAACTTTTATGGAAAGGAAACTGCAAGAAATTGGTATGAACACCACCCAGATCCGGTTACAGGTATGGGACCTGTAACAATTTGATGGGACTTTACAAGACACACAGACAGAAAAATCAAAGCTAATCACCCAAACATCAAACTGCAAAGACAAAATGTGCCTCCTTATTGACATGGCAGTCCCTGCAGATTATAATCTATTTTTGAAGATCTTCAAAAACTATAAAAATACAAGGACCTTGAAATCGAAATCTCCAAAATGTGACGCATGAGGATATCAACAACTCCAGTTGTAGTTGGAGCCTTCGGATTGATTGGGAATGGGTCTAATAGACTAACTGAAGGAATTCTTGGTAGCCCATGCCCTAAAGAAATACAAAAAAAAATTGTACTCACAAGTTCAGCTCAAACATTACGAAGAGCTTTATGCAAAATGTATGGGGTCTTTGTATTTTTACAAAAATGGTCAATGGAAGATGTCATGAAGCCATTTCTGATCTTAGGTCTCTAGTTGGAACCGGAAGGAAATGAGTATACAACAGAAGTCAAAGAAAATAATAATAATAATAATAATAATAATAATAATAATAATAATATCCAACTGTTGGTAACAAACATAAGTGCAAATGTAAATTTATTCGTTGAAAAATGTGATTCCATTATTGTTGAGGATCTGTGTAATGAATAAATTTAAAATTAAATTTGTTTTTGTGATACAGATTTATCAGATTTCAAGTTGCTGTTGATAAGTTTAATTGCAAAAGTATGGAACTCGCGTCTGGGTGGTTACAACTGTACATAATTAAGGTTATTTTTTTTTTTATCTCTTCCTTGTATTTTTAAGAAAACGTTTTTATTTTTCACAAATCTCACAGGTTTGGACTGCTGTTTGATAGAATATAGAACTCTCAGGTATGTTAAAATTTTGTTCGGTTGAACAGATACTTCGTAAAATTGCTAAAATATAACGGATGAATGAATATTGCGTGAGGCGTGATACCAGTAGGGATCGCATGAATGTTTTGATGGGCGAAACAGATAACAACTTGCGCGCCAATAAATTGCAGTCTCCTTATGGAATATCAGCTTGTTCAAGGCTTCATCGCTTGTTTTTTTTTTTCTTCTCGTTATTAAAATATCAGTCGATATAGACTAAGTCCTCGTGAGATTTTAATTTTTCCTGAAAACAGAATTTGGATCTGCGGGATGGAAAGTATATTAAAACATCAAGAACATTTCGTAAAAGTGAATACTTCACTTCAGGAAAGGTTCTCCATGTTAAGAAAAACAATCTATGGAGTCACTTTCCCGCCACTGTAACACAAGATTCCTCGTGCATTTTCTATAAACACTTTCAAGGTAATTGTTCGGATGAGCTTTGCTCTATGGTAGCTAGACTTTACGAATTTAAGCGCAGTACTAGATTGGTAACAAAATTCTATCATTTCTACAATTGAACTGGTCAGATGTAACCTGAAGTTAATTGCTAACAGTTTCTTTTCTCACACACTTCGCCTGTGGAACTCTTTTTCGGCTTCGTGCTTTCCAGTCATTTTTGATTTTCAAAAATGTAAATGAAATGACAATCGTTATCTGCTGTCTTTTTGATTCCTCTTCTTTTATTGTTCTTGTTCCTAAATAATGTTTACTTATTCTTATTCTTTCACACTCAGTAACCCCTTGTGTCTTAGTGGCTTTATTGCCGTGCTTTGGGTGAAATGCTTTAAAAAATTCTGAATAACAAATTCCTTTGGCTGATTTTTAAAAAAAATGACCCATGCAAGTATTTTCAATATTAAAGAGATGAGAGCCAACAATTCCTCGTATAATTGTTTTATTTGGTGATTCCTTCATGCATCAAGTGAAAACCAACTGCCCACATGTGACACACCAATCAATTAATCAGACGCAATAATAAACACTATATGGAAACGCCGTTTTTTTTTGTTTGTTTGTTTGTTTTTTTGTTTTTGTTGTTCTAATCATTTCACCCCAAACAAGACTATAATGTCACTAGGACTCAAGGTTACTGGGAGTGAAAGAGAATGAGAAGACTTTAGTAAGGGGAAAGGACAATAAAAGAACAGTGTTCAGGAAGACAGAAAATGGTGATCGGCGTTGCATTTAAATTTTTGAATATTATAAGTGACAGGGAAGTAAGAAATTGTTCCACAGACGAGAAATGAGAGAAAATTGATTAGAATAGAACATACGGTTGCATCTAGCAAATTTAACAGTAAAACGGGTGGGACCTACTTGCCAATCGAGTAGCACGCTTAAATTCATGCAGTTGAGGCACCAAGGAGGAAAGCTCATCAGAACAATTGCCATGAAAATGTTTGTAGAAAAGAGAGAGAGGGGCGACTTCACGACGGCGAGATAGTGACTGAAGTCGAGATGCCAGGTGAGGATCGATTACATGACAGGCCCTTTTGGGGATTTTGTCAAGAATTTCGAGATATATAGCACTTATTTAATTTTATCTAAATATTTTTTCTCGCCAGAATCCATCTTGCATGCTTATAAATTATTCGTCCATGCATTGAATATCGCTGTCAGAGCTGGCCTGGTACCCTTGCGGACTTACGGCCATATAGCGTTGTAACATCGGTTCCAGTACGATCATTGGCGTTAAGTAACGTCGAACCTTGTCAGTACTTAGATGGGTGACCGCTTGGGTATACTAGGGGCTGTAATGGATAATGACTCGTTAGTCGGAGAACCGAATTCCGATTTCAGTTGGGTTTACTTACGCGCAAAGAACTTTGGGAAAGCTATGATCCACCTTTTGACATTCCAGCTATGGGTTAATTAGTAAGGTTTGTATCACTAAATTATTATCATCTCCAAAAATTATTACAATCTAAACATGCTTTCTAACTTTAAATAACCTGCAAAGGGTTGATAAACCGTAGAAAATGAATCAATCAATCATGGTACTCTTGCTATATATCTCGAGATTCTCGAGAAAATTCAAAGAAGTGTCTGCAATGTTATCGGTCCTGTCCTGGTATCTCGACTTCAGTCACCTTTCCACCACCGTGACGTGCCCCCCTCTGTCTTTTCTATAAATATTTTCAGGGTAGTTGTTCTTATAATCTATCCCCTTTGGTACCTCGACTGTATGCATTTCAGAGTATTACTTGATTTTTCAATAATCTTTTCATCCTTATGATACCGTTGTGCCTCTCAGGTAAGACGGAGGAGGGTATATTTCCGGAATATCATCATTGAACTTCCGGGAAAGCAGCTGAGCTTTGCCAGCACTCTTAACCACGAGGCCATATCTTGTAGGATATTCAGAAAAGGATATTTCCTTTCGTTCTTTTTTTTTTTTTGAGAGAGAGAGAGAGGTCGGAACTTAATTTCAATGTCTGTTTCGAATGAATCAGTGTACAATAGTAACAAAGCATTGCCTCAGAAATTAAGGTAATGAGAAATACACTGAAAAAAAAACTGTTAACGCATTACAGTCATTGTTTTGGTCTTGCAGGCATTTCATTGTCAACCGTTTGTGTATTTAATTGTTAGGTTAGTTTAATGGCGGCGTAAAACAAGTGAAACCTGTTTAGTTGGTGAGAAACTGCAGGCATAATTTATGCGTTAGATATTTTATTGTTCGTTTGTGAACTGGATGTGCGCATTTAAATGCTGGAGAGTCGTTTTAATGAAACGATCCTTTGTGACAGATATTAATGAAAGATATTAAACCAAATTTTAGCAACACCTACGACATTTCAGTATGTTTTCCTTGTAGTGTTCTGATGAAAGTGTATTGATGCTTATTAAACCAGCTTAGCACTGCAAACGGCTAACTGTTAGAGAATGGGTATAAAAAGATTGTGTTGCGCCAATGTTCAAAAGTAGAAAACAATCGAACTTTCTGCTCTTTAGCAAAGGTCTAATCTAGTCAGGTATTGCTGTTACTAAGCCTAATATAACTCTACATTGGAAAGAAATAAGAGTGGGAAATTAAAGGTAAAAAAATATTGCTGTCATATCCTTTCACGTGGAAATGAGCTACCTGCCTGCCTGCTTTGTGAATCAGCATCCTGACACTACTTAAATGAACTGGTCCGCTCATAAAAATAGGGTAATTCTTTGTGGAGAGATAAATTTGGTAGATTAGCATTCATTGGACCTTCTTCCAATCACGACATTTGCTAGAATCGAAGAATATTGATTTTTACCATTTTAGAAAAGGTTCCTGGTCGCGAGATAAATACAGTGCCAAACCGAGCCCTGGCTTTTTAAAGAGTTACTTTTGTTTAGTTTTTATTTACGAATGTCAAGTTTGAAGCTTCTTACATCACCATTATCTGCGTACGGCTAAAGTTATCTTTAAATATTCAGTGCAACTTCGGTTATCGAACGTCTCAAATGTCGAACAAATTGGTTTTCGAAGAGAAAATTCGAGATGAAAATGCCTCGGTTATCAAATAAAATTTCGGTTCTCGAACAACATTGCTGAACTGAGTTAAGCCGAAGGGAATAATTTTTTGAGTGGACCGCCGTGTTGTATACATTCCTGTGTTGTGGCGTACTTTTCTTTTCCAATTTTATTGTACAGTGACGTTTTTCCTCTACATTGATTCCTATTGGAAAAATAGTTTCGGTTTACAAACATTTCGGATTACGAGTGAATTTAATTCGTGAGCCGAGCTTCCACTGTGTATATATTTTTTTACTTAAATGAAGACCAAACAAATATATGCATTTATTAATTCATTATAGGAACTACTTAAAAAAGACTGATCTGCTCATAAAAAGTTTTGAAATTTTTTTAAATCTACTTTTAGACTTTTATATTAATATTTTTTTTTAGATCATCTTTAGGTAAAAACACTTATCGGAATCGAAAAATATTGATTAGTCATCGATTTTAAAAGGGGACCTGGTTCATAATACAGTGTAGAATAAAATTGATCCATGAAATCTGCTTACGATACATATATATATATATATATATATATATATAGAGAGAGAGAGAGAGAGAGAGAGAGAGAGAGAGAGGAGGGAAAGAGGTGTGGGTATGATAAAAAACATACGTATATGCAAATTTGCTTGCAATTTTATATATATATATATATATCTTTTCTCAGGTATTATAAAAAAAAGTGCTCAATGTTATATAACAGAGCTATGAAGTATATATTAGTGAATATATATATTACCTCACGTAGATTTTCATGTAAATGCTCAATCTTCAGGTGCAGGATACTCACCGGAAGATTGCCTATTTGCATGAAACTCCGAGTCGTGCTATCGACGTGGGGTATTATGCATATTCACTAATATATATATATATATATATATATATGTGTGTGTGTGTGTGTGTGTGTGTGTGTGTGTGTGTGTGTGTGCGCGTGTTTGTATATATATATATCCATGTAAATGAGAACATTATATATATATATATATATATATATATATATATATATATATATATATTGCAAAAAGGTTTTTACTAATGAACAAACGTATATATACATTTTTATGTATTTTATTTTAAGAAAATTGTTCGTATTTTTAAGAGATGACCAGTATATTTAAATAATGTATGTAATACTTTCCTCATATACCTCCTAGAATTACTTTCCACATAATGAAAAGACAGTAAAAGTTATTTCTGTTAGGTATATGTGGAAGCTTTCTGATGCAACTTGTATACATCCGTTTGTTTTTCATTAAAGTAAAGAAAGTTATTTTAAAATAACATCAGTTTTACGCACATATCAATGATGTAGGCACAGTTTCAAATTTGATATCCGTAAATAAAATCCAAGTACAGGTAACACTTTAAAAATCAGAAATCGATTTGATAATGTATTTATATCGTGAACAGGTCTCCCTTCTAATTCATTAAAAAAAGACATCTATATTTATCGATTTTGACAAATATCAGGGGTAAAATGGAGTCTAAGAAATACTAATCTAAAAAAACTGTCCCCCTCATAATTTTTTTTATGGGCAGACCAATCAATTTAAGTAGTATCAGCCTCGGAAATTCTCTTCATCTCTGACATCTGTATCATCTAATACAAGAACATCGTAGTAGAGCACACGTTTATTTTACCTTTTTTTTAAATCTAGGGTCAAATAAGTGAAAAGAAACAAGAAAAGGAAGATTGTGTTGCTCCAAACTTTTAAGTGAGGATTACATGCTTGCCTAGAAAACTATTTCTCATTGTTCAAAATGATTAAAAAAAACGCAACTACCTCAACCATAAAGCATTTGATTTAATTTAATTTTATTTTGTTTTCACAATTATTTCTTTCTTTGTAGTGAGCATTGCCGAAAAAGGATGACAGAACGAAGACAATTATTTTCAAGCATGCTGAAAGACGCTATAAGCCTAAATGACGAGGACTTGGGTATAAAGAAAAAACAAAAAAAAACGTGTAGAACTTTGTCACCTGGTGAGTTTTCATTTGAGGATTACTGAAAGAATTAATCTTGACAATACGATAATCAGATTTAATATTATTCTTGAATTAATCCTTAAGTGAATGTTTGTATAACTCAAATTGACAAATCTGATCTTTTAATTTCCAGATCTGCCGGGGAATTAATTTTTCTGTGGATTCATTCATTCTAAATATAAGATAGATAGATAGATAGATATATAGATAGATAGATAGATAGATAGTGAGAGAGAGAGAGAGAGAGAGTTAATATCTCGAACTTGGCTTACTTTTCAACAGAATCTCCTTCTTCATCAAGGTACTTAATTTAGTGGTGATTATTAAACGCATCTCGTAATTTATTTTTTTATTCCATAACTTTTCAAGGCGTAGGCGATCACATTTGTTAACCAATTCGTTACCTCTGAGTTGCCATGACTTCTTGGGAAATATAATCGAGTAGTATCCCATTACCTTTTCCACATTCTTTTGGGGAAAGATTCAGAGGATCAACATTAGGACAGTATTAAAAAGTACTTTATTTACACTGTTTGGACTTTTGTCCACTTATTCGTTGTTATATTCACAACGTTTCGGCCGTTGTATGCTCCGGCTATCTTAGGTCATTGAAATCTCGAACCGAACCCTTTATTTAATCCACCGAGGTAGATTGTTCTAGTTCCACGCGCCATGCCTCTTTCGGATATCTCAGTTTCAGTTAATTACTTCTGGTAAGTCAACTCTCCAAGTTTTTGTCCACCTCTGCTGTGCCCAGGTATTGAACTCACAAGTCAAATCACTGGATTAATTCAATCAACGTTTTTATCTACTGTCCCCAAGGACACACGGCCCAGTGGATAAAAGCGTTGCTTGAAATAATCCATTGACTTGATCCAAAAGAATTGTGAGTTTTATTTAACATCGGCTGCATTTCTTCTCTCTTTATGTACACCCTTGTGCAAATTAATAGTAACAAAACGAACAATTCCGTTATTATTTACTTTTTTTTTAAATTTTTCCAATGAAACCTGACCCAGTGCACATGTTAGTACTTCGTATGTCCATTCCACGAAGTCGTTCCTTGCAGATTGACTAAAGATTCTTGACTGAATATAAATCAGGAGAGTTTCCGAGCTAGTCTAGTACTTTTGATTTGCTCACTGGTAAGGCTTGCCAGTGGATTCGTGCAGCGTTACAATTTTCGTACACTTCCTTGGAGTAATGTCCATCGCAGACAATGGCCGTAGGACAACTAATCGACAGTTGAGATAATAGTGTCTGGGCGTGATGAAATTCTGATGCAATCACGGATGACGCAATATTTTCCAAGGCCAAACAAATTTCATCATACACCCCGAAAATAGAATCATATTACTGCTCACCACATGAAATGACCTAATCTGAGGAAAAACTAGAAATCGATTCCACCTTGTCACTCTAGTGCTTCTAAAACTGACCGTATGGTGAAAGAAAAAAAGTAAAGCGGTTGTTTCAATTAATTTGCACAAGGATGTAAACTGTTTCAATGACTACCCACTGAATTAACTCCTCTAGATCTATATTTAACTTTTTTTCTGCTCTAAGAAAGGGATTGTCAATGATCAGAAATGCAAGCATTACTGGCAGAATAGAGCTATAATATGTACATTGTAAATTAATTACTAAAAATTTATTATAAAAAAGTCACTGACGGACAGTCAATGAGCAGGAATTAATGCCACTAACTGAATAAGGAGATTATATCTATAATCGCGCTTGTAAAATATAAGTTTCGCTTTTATGTTATTGATATTTACTAAATTCAGTTTAGTATGGTGCAAGACCATTTTTCTGCAGTGCCCGTTGAATACGATACCTACACTGTAGCAATTGACTGTGAAAATCGCTTTCTGACCAATGCCGCCCGATGAAGTGCCCTGAAGTAATAAGTTATTAATAGCACATTTCAAATCATGTTCAGAATATTAGACAAAATCAATGCAACAAAGCAGGCACCGATCAAACCACACTATGGTAATTGCCCTATAAGCTTAACATAGTATAAGATGAATTGGTGGGCGTTAAGATAAGGAAGATTGTGTTGCACCAATCTTTCAATTGGGAGTCCCTCTCTGCTTTTAAAACAAGCATTAGAAATTGTGACTTATGTTTGGGCTTAAACTCCGACAAAGAACGCCAATGGGTACATAATATCAACTGTCTCTACCATGTTTTTGATATTTGGTAAACTTTGTTTAGTAGGGAACAGGAGGGAAGCGTAGGATAGAAAGATTGTGTTACTCCAATTCAAGAAAGAAAGCTGCTTGCCTTTAACATCTGATCTCAAACCCGGTTAACTGGCGCTTGTTTGAAATACGTAGCTTTGTCATCGACCATATAGGACCGTAATCAATATTCAGATATACAATAATAAAAAAAAATATAAAATAAATCTCTGTGTCTAGGTTGGCCAAAAATTCACTCCAGCCAAATCAAACGGGAACAAATGAAAAAAGAGAAAATAATATCTATTGATATGACTGGCATTATCTATTTCTGTCAACCTTCTGGATTGCTTGCTATGATACAAGGACAAATGGGAGGAAATGAGAATAAAAAATATGTTTCGACAATCTTTCAAGGGGAGAATTTAGATCTACCTTGAAAATCAGCTTTCGAAATCCTACCTCGAGAATTGACCCTAGTGAGAAAAATGCAGTTATAAAACACTTTTTTAAGCGTCTGATTTCTTATTTAAGTAGATGGTTGTTCAGAATATTATTTTATTTTTTTTTTTTGCCTCTCAACAACAAACAACTTTTCAACGGTTATTTGTCTATTTGTTTAATCATTTCACCCCTACGCTAGGCGATAAAGCCACTAAGACAGAAGGGCTTACCGAGAATGAAAGAAACTGAGAAAATGTTACTGGAGAGAAAGGACACTGCGAGACCAAGGATTAAAAAGATAGATAACGATTGACGTTTCATTTAAATTTTTGAAAATTGTAATTGACAGGAAAGCAAGAAGTCGGAAGGGTGTTTTAAAGGCGAGAAGAGCGAGAGAATGAACTGTCAGCATAGAACTTACGGTTACATCTAGTAGTACACTTAAATTCATAAACTCATGCTAACAAAGAAAAAACCACAAAAGAACAGTTATCGTGAAAATATATTACTTGCATTATTTACATTACTCGAACTGCTATCCTCATCTTCATTACCATATTCACAACGTTTCGGCCGTTGTACTCTCCAGCCTTCTTCAGGTGATTTTGAATTTTGAATTTTGAACCAAACCCTTTATTTCGTCCGCTATGGTAGATTGTTCTAGTTCCACGTGCAATGCCTCTTCCGGGTGTCTCGTTTATTTCCCTTTAACCAACTCTCGAAGTGAACAAAAAACTTGGAGAGTTGTGTTTTAGTGGCTTTATCGCCTTGCTTGAGGTGAAATTATTAAAACAGTCAAACAGTTAAACACTAATTGATTTATATGTTTAACGGCATATCAACTCCCTATGGGTCATTTAATGCCGAAATTTAACTGAAATATTTTGAATACAATCTTATGTCTTCAACTAAAAATAAAATGTATTGTTGGTTATTTTACTTTAAAATTGTATTGCTCGTTATTTTATTATATGCATTAGTCTTTTTTTTATATGTATTGCTGGTATTTTTACTATAATGTTTTGCTGGCATTTTTACTATAATATATTGTTGGCATTTTTACTATAATTATGTATTCCTGGTATTTTTACGATAATGTATTCTGGTATTTTTACTATAATTATGTATTGCTGGTATTTTTACGATAATGTATTTTTAGTATTTTTACTATAATTATGTATTGCAGGTATTTTTACGATAATGTATTTTTAGTATTTTTACTATAATTATGTATTGCTGGTATTTTTACGATAATGTATTTTTAGTATTTTTACTATAATTATGTATTGCAGGTATTTTTACGATAATGTATTTTTAGTATTTTTACTATAATTATGTATTGCAGGTATTTTTACGATAATGTATTTTTAGTATTTTTACTATAATTATGTATTGCTGGTATTTTTACGATAATGTATTTTTAGTATTTTTACTATAATTATGTATTGCAGGTATTTTTAATATAAAAATGTATTTTTATACTTTCATACTGTTTTTTTTTTTCGGGGGTTCACTATTTGCCATATATAGGACCCTAACAGATGCTGTCACCTCAATTAAGAAGTGGTTTCACGTCCTGAAAACCGCCAATATCGCGATCATCGGCTTTGTTGCTGGCTGTAGTTTATTTTCATAGTCAGGACTAAGAAAGTTAAATAAAAATACAAGTAATTGCAGTCTATGGAGGGGGAGTAAATTATAGATTATATAATTTAAGAAGGTGGATAGTCTGTTAAATAAAAAAAAAATTAAATTGTTTCGAACTGTCGACACTCCGATGCATTCTTTAAAGAAACGTGAAAAGAACAATAAATCTCAGAAATGCTGTTGAAAAGAAATTCATCCATTTTGGAAATCGATTATCATGAAACAGAGCAGTAAATGAGTAAATAAAAAATGTTTATTGTAATAGTAGCAATAATACTACCAATAATAATACTAATAATCTTCAGTCACTTAATAAAACGGAAAAGCAACTTAGCTCAGAAATTGTAGAAAAGTAGACATGACTGAGCAGGAACGGGAATCAACTGGGAATAGAGCAAATTATTTTTTTACTGCGCATCTTTATTATTAAATTCTCTCGCGTAGCAACATAGACGTGGTATACATATATATATATATATATATATATATATATATATATATATATATATATATATATATATATATATATATATATATAATACTGAGAAGAGTGGAGGAACACTGAAGTGAGTTGGTAGAATACTGTGTTTAGTGGGTTAATACTGAAGAGAGTGCTGTAATACCGAGGAAAGTGATGGAATACTAAAAAAGTGGTAACGTACTTAGGAGAGTAGTCGAGAATCCCTGTCCAGTGGAAACCAAAAGACTTGGTATGAGTATAAAGGAATAATATTAGGAAGAAAAATAACTTATTCATAAAAAAATGATTCTTAAATAAAGGAAACTCTATAAAAAGAGAGGAATAATAACTATTGTTGCATTTCACGGCCCTTTGGTCATTTACCTATGTCGACTTAGCTTAGACTGGCAGAAGATCAAAAAATATGAAGCAGTCAGTGAACACTGAACTCACTAGACTAATATTAACAGTCGACGAGAATATTTTGCCTACCACTTCGCTATGTTGTCAGTCAGTTATGTGCGATACACGCTTAGGCGATCATGTATCTTTCGATACATGACTGACGAGGCAGGTTTTTTTCCCGTAGTAAGTTACCATTTCTTTCTGAGGTAGACCAGATAGAACCCAGGGATTCATACCTTTCCCAAGTATATTATCACGTAAGTGAATGCAATGGATTCGATCGGAATTCGAACTCGGCTCTCTGATTCCTCGATGCGAACCGATATCCATTTCTCCACCGTGCTCTATGTAACAGCGACTTAATAATAAAGTCACAACTGTGAAGCACCGAGTAAGCATCGAACTCACTACAGTAGTAAGAGGGGTCGGCAATTTACGGCACGCGTGCCACACGTGGCACGCCAAGCAATTTCCAATGGCACGCAGCCGCAAATGCCATCACGAAGTCCAAACCAATAACTAGTACAACGCAAAGAACATATTTATCTGTTTAAATTTTAATATATACTAAAGTATATATACTATATATTGCTATATAAAATATATTGTAGAACAGGTATATTGGCATTGACTTGTATAAAAATACGTATGTTGTTGGGAAACTGAATGATTTTAAAACCCTAAGTCGGCACATAGTTAGCAAAAGGTTGCCGACCCCTTGTCTACAACACTCGCACGGCTTACGGACACATCACGTTGAAACACCGGTTCCCGTACAAATACCAAAGTTAAGCCACGTCGAGCCTGATCAGTACCTAGATGAGTGACCGCTTGCGAATACCAGGTGATGTAAGCTTGGATATGCGAGTGGTGTAATGGCTCGGCATTGTTAATCGGAGAACTGTGTTCCAACTCCAGTTGGGTTCGTTATATTCACTTACACGCAAATATCCTTGGAAAAGGCATGAACCCACCTATTCTCCTCGCAGCCATGGGTTAATTAATAAGACTTATATCACTAAAACTATTATTATCTAAAAAAAAAAAAAAAGATACGTAGAAAACCTTTAGGTTTCGGCATAGAGGTGTTGATATGTCGCTAAACAAAAACAACCAACCAACACGAGCAGTTGAGCCATAACAAACTTACCTTTGTTTTTTAGTTTGTTTTGGGTTTTTTTTTCTTTTTTTTTTCTTTTTTTTTTCTTTTTTTTTCATTGTGGAACATTTTTAACTGTTACCAAGATTATATTTACCACAAGAAGAGAAAAATACATTTTTCTGGTTTTAAATCAGCATTGTTCTTATCCTCGTGAATGTTGGGACCACTGTATCATCGCCTAGCCTTGCACTTAATATATGGATCCACACACCACAGACCTTAAGTCGTATTCTTTAGCACCTGAGTCAGACGTGCAATATAAATTGGCAAAGTTGATACACGAGCAGCAGAATGAATTAATAAATACTGTAGTCCTGTGTTATTGTCACCTGCTATTGACAGTTGATCTATTACTACGAGTGCCGGATATGAAGCATTTGCTATATTAAACAATATAACACATCGACATATCATGGAATCTTAAAGAGATTCAAATAAGTAATCTTCTGAGAAAGTGAATGACACTCCTTAAATCAAGATGTCTGTCTGTTTAGTGTTTATAAATCAACATCTTTCCCGGATTGAACAGGTTGTACAAATAACGACTGTTAGTATTTTTTAAATCATTTCGCCCCAAGCAAGGCAATAAATTCACTAAGACGCAAGGGTTAATGAGTGTGAGAAAATATGAGAAAAGACATTATTAAGGAAAGAAAATAATAAAAGAACAGGAATTAAGAAAACAGAAGATAACGATTGACATTCTACGCAAATTTTTGAAGATCAAAGTTGCCTGGGAAGCAAAAGGCCATAAGAAATTCCCACCAGCGAGAAGTGCAAGAAAATAAACTGTTAACATAGAGGGTGTGATGGGCAAATTGTCGCCATGTTATATTTTTAACTTCGCGCATGCACGCTATTTGTTTTTGATTTTGTCAACTGCACTTTATAGTAGGGTCAGTTGGGCACCGTCTGTGAGCTAAAGAGAACCATGACGCAATTCACTCTGCCAGAAATTTGGAAACGGCATGCTGTACTGCTTGTCATTCGCCCCGGAAGATCCAATACGAACATTTCAGAGTGTTTGGGTGTCAATCTGAGGACAGTGCAGAGGATTCAGAAAGAGAGTGGATGATATATCCAGTCAACATCATGGTGTTTGGAGTGATGGTGACGTTATGCCTCCATTCATCTTTCTACATGGCCTCAGACTCAACACAGAAGCCTACATCAAGTGCTTTGAGGAGGTACTGCTTCTTTTGGTTCAAGAAGGTGGCTTCTGGAAAACCCCATGTCTGGCAACGAGTCTGCACCATGCCACAGAAGCAGCAGAACCCAGTCGTGTCTGTCCGACAATTTTTGCGTCCACATCACCCCTTACATCTGGCCACCTAACTCCCCAGACTGCAACCCCCTTGATTATTAAGTATGGGGCGCAGTTGAGCGAGAGACAGATAAAACTCTTTGTGATACCAAAAATGAACTGAAGGCAAAGATTATGACAGCAATCATTGACTTAATCAAGGAGACTGTCTAGCAGAGATGCAGGAGATTCCAAAGTCGTATGAAGGCCGTGCTTGAAGCTAATGGAGATTTTATTGAATAAGTGTACTCTTTAGTATTTCAAGACATTTTTTGTGTAATTTTGGTAAACCTCTGTTAAAATGAGATATCAGTTTTATCTTCATTTTTGCATAATTTAGACGACAATTTATATCCATCGGACCCTGTAGAATTTACGATTATATCTAGTAATTTCAACCGTAAAATAATGAGACCTAACTACCAATCTAGTACTACGCTTAAATTCATAAAGTCTAAGTACTATAAAGAATATCTTATCAGAACAATTACCATGAAAGTATTTATAGAAAAAGCACAGGGAAACTACGTTATGGTTGTTAGAAAGTCACTGAATCTGAGATGCCAGGTTAGGACCAATAACATTGCAAATTTCTCTCTGCATTTTATCAAGAATCTGTAAATAGATAGCAAAAGCACCAGACCAGATGTGGCAGCAATATTCAAAGCAAGAACAAATGATTTATAAATATGTAAAATAGATTTCGTTGAGAAAATTATAACATGACACAGTGAACAAACATTCCTAGCAGAAGACCGAGCAATTGATTCTAATCTTTCGACTTCATGTCAGCGGAAAACGTTACGTAGAGAAGACGTAATAAGTCACTTTCTGGAGGTAGAGAAGACGTAATAAGTTACTCTGGAGGTAGAGAAGACGTAATGAGTTACTCTGGAGGTAGAAAAGATGTAATGAGTTATTCTGGAGGTAGAGAAGACGTAATGAGTTACTCTCCTGGAGGCTAGCATCAGCCATGCTGATGGAAGGCAAAAAGAGTTATCTCAGATAATGAAAAGAGTATACTTTCGTTTTGAAGACGTTAACACTAAAAAGCCATTCCAGATTGTAGAACATTTTTGAGATCAGTTGCCAATTTGACTTTATCGAACCAATCAGACTTACTATTAAGACTGGAGTAAATAGATGTGCCATCAGCATAGATACTGACTTGAGAACTGATGGCATCAGAAAGGAGTAAATAGATGTGCCATCAGCATAGATACTGACTTGAGAACTGATGGCATCAGAAAGGAGTAAATAGATGTGCCATCAGCCTAGATACTGACTTGAGAACTGATGACATCAGGAAGGTCATTTATGAAAATTAGGAACAACGAAAGTCCAAGGATAGAGTCATGGAAAACACTTGTATTAATGTAAAACGATATAGAAGAGTGGCCATTCATTCCACGATTTTATAAAACTGAGTAATTTAAAAAATTCGTCCAAAAACACCATAACCTTTCAACTTATTCCAAACCCTATCACTATTCCACTATACAAAACAACATCCCCAGCTTCACCATTCGAGGTCGTCGATGAAAGTTTTAAAAATGTATCGACATGATCTTCTCATGATGGCCTGCATAATATACCAGGATTTTGAATACTGATTGAACATCGACATAACACAAACTATTTCATTTCTATTATCTTTATACTTATATCGTACTAAGATATAGAACCTCTGGCATCCTGATAATCATGACTTTGCCACACCACTGAGCTATCAAATCATACAACAGGCTATCTTCTTCGCTCTGTGGTAGTCTGGACTAAAATGGGAGATAGAAGGAGAAAGCAAGCTGAGACTTTGTCGGGTTGAAAATGTATTTTATTGGCGTACGGGTGAGTGGTGTGCGCCGGGGTATTTATTCAGTGAGGGTGGCAGTTATCAGATATAATATTTTATTCATTCTATAAAATGTGGCAGCAAAACAAAGAGAACGAGTCACGATTAGCGATCATCTGACGTGTGCTGTATGAGTGGGGTGAGTCAACAGCCTACACTGAACACTCCCCATATCTCCAGCTCTACCCTAACTGACTATTCACTGGGTGCAATTCCATTGGTGGCATGACGCCAACTTGAAAAAGCTAAGAAAATATCGACTCAACCTGCCTCGTCCCACCTGTGAGTGACTTTTCCTCTTTATTTTTTTTTTATTTATTTTTGACACACTCCTGCTGATATAACGAGGGCTTAGCGCCATACAATGAGGTGCTGAAAAGTTCACGCTCACATCAAGAACGGATGACTTCCACCCTGATGTTTAATCAGATTTGGGGAATTGGATCAGAGAACATTTCAGTACCCTAAGATAGATAGATAGATAGATAGACAGACAGACAGACAGACAGACACTAGGATAGATAGATAGATAGATAGATAGATAGATAGATAGATAGATATGAACGTACTAGATTAGATGGACATCGATTTCTCTGTAGCCGAGTAGTCAAAGCACGTCAGATCTAATGACGGTTTCCCCTAGGAGACGCAGGTTCGAATCCTGCTGGAAAACGTATATTTTTTAATAAGATTTCTCTAATATTCAGACCGGTTGATGAAAATAAATAAATATACAGTTTAATAAATAAACAGAGCGTCTTCTCGAATATGGGCATCCACAAAAAATAACGTTTAAATATTTCAAGCTAATAGATTAAATTTAATATTTTCAATAAGCAAAATACTTTGCTGTATTTCAAAATGAATTTAAATTGACTGGTATAGTTTTTTTTCTGAAATTGTTACAAGTGGCTGATTTTAGCTATTTTTAGCCATATTGACAATTTTCTCAGCACAACGTAGATAGATAGATAGATAGATAGATAGATAGATCGATCGATCGATCGATCGATCGATCGACACTAGGATAGATAGATATATAGGTAATTATGAACATACTAGATTATATATATATTGTGTGTGCACGTATGCAGGTATTACATTCTGGCTACTCGTATTTGAAATAGGCGCCACATTTTTATTTTTATTTTAACCTGTGTCTATTACGCCTATTGACCAGCGCATTTGGGAGATATGCTCCCCGATAGGGATCGAACCTGCATCCACCTTTGAAGGAGAAACCACCATTTGATCCAGCATGGTTTATTGCTCGGTTGCTAAATGGAAAATAGAGTTTTGCTGAACTGTGACGAGTGGTGACACCAACCGCATCAAACAGTGGTTTCTCTTGCAAGGTTGGCACAGGTTCGATCCCTTCCTGGAGCACATTTTCTTTATTAGGATTTATGCCGATAGATATAATAAGCACTGTTTAAAATAAAATGGGGTGTCTATTTGAAATACAAGTATCCACTATAAATAATTTTAAGTAATACATATATATGCATGTACATAATATATACATGCGCACGCACACACAATCACACACAGATACAAACACACACACATACAAACACACACACACACACACATATATATATATATATATATATATATATATATATATATATATATATATATATATATATATATATATATGAGAAGGAAAAAGTCGTTACTTCGCACTAATACTCTTGATTAGCCTTGAATCCACCTATACCGGCAGGTCAGATTACTCCTTGATAACCCAGCAAAATTTGTTATATGCTACTTGGGGAGAAGATGGGCATTGCCATGTAATTTCCGCTGTTCCGAGAAATACTATGAAACTCCATGCATGGAAGAACAACGATGACAGGCCGAAAATATTCAAAATAAAAAAAAAGACTATTTCATAGATCAAGAGCAATGTCTGAGGTTAAAAATTTGAAAGTGAACTATTCTATCGAAAATGACAAAAATATTTCAACCCGTGTTTGAATGATTCATCAAACACTAACAATAGATAAGTATTTATTGACTGTGATGGCTTGGCCAATGAAATGGTTTGATATGTGTCATCTCTATAATCTACCTTTAGGCATTTCTTTATTTTATGCCCTCGTGTCAAAGAAAATACATCATGTCAATTGTGATTGACGCTTGGCGTGTCTCACTAGTTAAGAAGAAATGTCAGGGCGCGTTGTGTGTGTGTGTGTGTGTGTGTGTCGAAGCCGATACAATATGATTTATTTATCATTCTTCTGCATGTAATGTTTGCGTTCGCGCACATCTAATAATTCACTCTTACTTTTAGTAAATAAAAAGTAATATAACATCTCTCTCTCTCTCTCTTTCTCTCTACACACACACACACACAGACACACACATACACATGCACGCACACACACACACACACACATATATATATATATATATATATATATATATATATATATATATATATATATATATATATATATATATATACAGGGTGTACATAAAGTTCGTATGCACTTTGAAAATTTATAACTTTATTTGTATTTATATAGAAATAATCTGTACAAAATGATATAAAGTTTAATGTACCTAGTTTTAAGTATAGCTAAAATAACTAATGTGATTTCAGGTATTACTGTAAATCAGTTGGCAAATGTTTTCCGTGAACTGCAAAATCGTATTACCCTTTGTATTGCTAATGATGGAGGACATATGGAAACTTAAATAAAATTTAAATAAAACATTAAAAGTATATAGATTTACTTTTTTTTAATCCTTTTACAAATTATTTCTATCGCAAATATAAATGAAGTCACAATTTTTTGAATTGCACACGAACTTGATGGACACCCTGTGTATATATATATATATATATATATATATATATATATATATATATATATATATATATATATATATATATATATCACACAAACATGCATTGCGCGTTATATGTTTAGACTATTTATTGAATTGGATTAAAGTTAAGCCTTTTGCCCCATGAGGAACCTAGGTCATCGACAGGTTTCTACCAGTGCACACGACTCTGGGCAATCCTTTTCAAATCTCTCCAGGAGTGGCCGCTTCTCTGCATTTCTCCTTCGGTGTCTCTGCGCATGTAAGCCTGGACCTTCCCCTATTCTGCTTTCATTGTGGATTCCGGGTCAAGGTCTGCCTAGTGATGGCTTCCCGAGGGTGTGTCCGATCCAGCGTTTTCTTCTGAAATCTATCTGGTGATTGGCTCTTACTTCTTAATGAGTAATTTTCTCTGGCCAATGGGAACGGAGAATCTTGCTTTGATAGCTGCTGATAAATATCTGGAGCTTTATGGAGTGTTGCTTTTGTCATTCTCTATGTTCCGCAGATGTAGAGGAAAAAGCATAGATTTCACGGTGATTTCAAATATTATCAATTTGCTGAGGATAAGAAACCAGTTTATGTTTCGCATGTATTTACCCTAACATATCCATCTATTCTTCCTTGCGTGTCGACTACACTCCCCGGGCAGCAGCACCAGTCCACCTCTTCTTGAAGCTACCCTGCTACTGCGATGAGCCTGTCACTAGCATTCTCCTTCCAATTGTGTTACCTTTTCTTTCAGATGTGATTTTACCCTGCATCTACATCTGAACGTCAAATAAGGGCGCCTCGTCGATAATTACCGATAAAATTAACATGTCAGCCGGTGGCGGTTGGAGAGTAAATCGAACCAAGGTTATAGAACCCAATCTGTCCAGCTATTCAACCCATAGTTATGGGAAGGGGACAAGAAATGGATTCATACCTACCCCCAAAGGTATTTGCGCGTAAGTGAAAGTAACGAACTCAACTGGAATTCGAACTCAGCTCTCCAATTTCTAAATCCGAGTCGACATTCATTACACCACATCCACATTATAACTAGGAAACGAAAAACAACAAACAGCATTTTTTTTTGAGTGACAGAACTAATTTCAACTCGGAACTAATTTCACCTCGAAATTAATTTCTACTCGGAACTAATTTCAACTCGATTTAAAAATCCTAACCCTAACCCTAACTGTAGCCCTTAGTTCAGAGGTGAAATTAGTTCCGAGTTGAAATTAATTCCGAGGTGAAATTAGTTCCGAGGTGAAATTAGTTCCGAGGTGAAATTAGTTCCGAGTTGAAATTAATTCTGCACACCATTTTTTTCGTTTGTTTGTTGTTACGTGATTAAGTCGTTTCTTTGCAAATTTCTTCACGGTAGTCGACATTCATAGTGCAATACCAGTTTTCTTAGTCATTATTGAGAGCTACAAGGGATAGTGGGGGAGTGGAGAGCCATGATCGCTTACGTCCTGAAAAGATACGGCACATAAAAAGAAAAAAAGTTTTTAAACTTCTAAGATAAAGAATTGTCAGTTATTAATTTTTCGACTACTATTTCTTTCATCTTAATTTCATTTGTTTTTTATCGCAATTCTCAGACTTTCGATTTACGGTTGTTAGTAAACTCTACAATAATTATAATTATCGAGATTTTGATATTTGTAAATATTTGATGAAAATAGAGGGAATAGTGAGAAAAATAGTTTCGCCTATCGTACGGTTCATAAACTTCCCGATCTTTTCAATAGGGGTAGAGGTTCATCCCTTGTCTATTGTTTAGGATTGCGTTTCAGGTTCCTTCATTTCTATACCCCCTAACATTGGTCCTTTCCTACGCTAATATAACTCCACACAGTAACCATCTACCTTGAGTGGCTCTTGGTCAATATTAGTAAAAAAAAAAAAGGCGCCAATATACCAAATGACATCATTTTGGTTGTTACAATGTTTCGGTCAACTTAGGTACTATTGTAGCATACCTATGCTATAATAATAATGGGTATGTCCCTATTCATATAAATACAGTAGTAAATACTGTATGTTGGTCTGCAGCTGGAGATTCGTCTCCAGCTGTGCTGGTCAAACTCTCTGCCTCCGAGTTATGTCGAAGCTATGTCGAAGGGCAGTGTCTTGTCTCGGGAAACAGCTACCCGACTCTGTTTTTTACGGGGTCTACGGAGAATTTTTGGCTGAACCTACTAGCTCGGATATCCAACATTAAATTCGGCTCTGTGCGACATCTGACCGCGTGAAGCTGTTGGTAGATATCCTGTAGTCGGAGATTCGTCTCCAGCTGTGCTGGGCAAACTCTCTACCCGGAGGCAGAGAGGATCCCCAGACGAGGCTATGTCGAAGGGCAGATTCTCGTCTCGGGAAACAGCTACTCAACCCCGTTTTATACGGGGTCTACGGGGTATTTTGGTCCAGCACACGAGCTCGGATGCCCCACATTAATTTCGGCCTTATGCCACATCTGACAGCGTGGGGCGGTTGGTAGATATCTTGCGGTTGGTAGATATCTTGCAGTTGAAGATTCATTGTGGAATTCACTTGACTCACTTCTAGCAGTTGACTACTTCTTCTACGCGCCGCTGGCGAATCTTATATATGTTGTTCTTGTCCTAAGTATTATCATTCCTTACCAACCTTCGTTTGATTATTCTATTCAGTAACCTTCCCTCGGTTACAACAGGTACCTTCTTCAGCAACGTTTTTTTTTGTTTGTTTGTTTTTTGGGTTTTTTTTAACTTCGGACTTAAACTTTTATTCAATTCACAGACATATATAGTTCTCATTTGCTCTGCCTATGCTATGAGAGATAACGAGTGTTAATTAATTCCACTATTATTCCGTTCTTTTACTAATTAATTCTTGCCGCTTATACTTGCTCTCTTGGATTCCACTGTGTGTCCTATAACTCACAATTACCAGGTAATCTTATTACACTCTTTCATACATTCGGTTATAGAGTTTCACATAAAATAACCACCTGACTTAATTTTAGATTCTTAAACCTAATATCCATCCTTGATCAAAAACTCCAATATAGTGTTTAGTTATATACTAAGCCTACTGGGAGGTTTTCTGAGCCTAGCATGTGCGTTGATACTATCTTATTCCTCAATGTTGATCGCTATTATTCTTTGTTCCAATGGTGTTGGTCATACCATTTTCTCTACACACGTGATCAGCCATTCCCGATTTCATAGTTTCTCCACAAACTATGGTTTTCCGACAATCTTCCAGTACTACCTTTAGAGAGTGGCCAGTTCGCTTTTACATTCCCAGTAATCGCATAAAATAGTAAACACGTACTTCTATAATTCATAAAGAAATTACCAGCAAATTTTGGGAAATGCGGGCGTAGCTTTCAAACCAGTGGCAAGAAAACTTTAAGTTTCTTGTACGACATTGTGATATAGTTTTAATGATCTTGTATCGACGAATAACTTAAACAGGACAATCATTGCTTTCAGGGCCTTAATTGAAATTTACGATATCGTGTTGAATCCCTATTCAATTCTCTGATAGAATAGAAAGACCCAGGACAAGTTTTCATGCGACATCTCGTTAGCTGCTTAGTAAAGAAATGTCTTGCGGTATATCTCGGCAACCATTACCGAGTAATTAAACGTACAGTCACTCTTCTTATTACACTCACTCTTTCTTATTATACCCACTTTTTTTTATTACATTCACTCTTCTTATTACACTCACTCTTTCTTATAGCTCAAAAGATAAAACATACTTGATTTGTAGCTTTAAGGAACCAATGTTTATTTAGTAAATATAAGTAAATTCTTCTAAGAGCGTCTGGATTTGTAATGTTCAATTTAGAATCACTAGTCTGAAAGCCTAGTTTATATTGAAAAAAAGAGCCGATTCTCTGTACGTCACACGCTGTCTGTATGTCACACGCATGCGCGTACGTAATGAATATTACTATGCTTTGGTGTATATTGTGCGTGAGTGACTTACATGTGCATACAACATTTAATGTGTATACATTGACTGAGTTTTAAATAAAGCGTTGGGAATAATATAGAATGCACGGTGGCGTAATGGTTAGCGACTCAGATAGAGGAATCGGTAAGCCTAGTTCGAATCCCAGTCGAGTTCCTTACATTCACTTGTGTGTTAATATCCGTGTGAACGGTATGAATCCATATATTCCCCCCAGCTATGGATAAAATAGCAGTACAGTCTGTGTGCTATAGCCCTGGGTGCAACGAATCTAGGAGAAGGAAACTCTCATTTCAAACCACCAGCTTCTTTGTAGGTACATTTAAAAACAGATCCCCGGTGCAAAAGGAACATGCTAGCCATTGCACTATTCTGAATGCCACCTTGAACTGCAATTGGGCTAAGTAAAGATAGTAGGGGAATAAAGCCGACAGAAGTGTTTAGTAGGACCTAACCATCCAACAATCTGGCTTTTTGAAGACAAATATAAATTCTTCCGTTGGCGACGGGAATATTCTAATTCAAGTGATTGTGAGTGGAGTACGATGTTGAGGAATTAGGGGTGAAATGCAACTAGGAAAAAAAAGTAGCCTTTTCTATTCAATGCCCTGGGAGGTTTTAAACATGAGCCGAAAAGTTGTGATGACAACAACAAAGACGACGACAATAATCTGAATGCAAATAGTGTAAATAATGAAATTATCCTAGAAGTTCAGACAGAACTGACCATTTCTCTTCATCCAGGGTTCATTGCTTTTCCAGATAAAACTTTAATCCCACCCATGTATTGTTATTATCTTATTAGTATTTAACAACAACAGCAATACTACTACTATTACTACTAGTAATAATATCCCCATCAGTCCCTGTTTCCAAGCGATTAAAAAATGGTATTGTGTGTAACTTCCCACCTTTTTTTTCTTTTTATTAGGAGTGTATTATTAATCGAGAGGATATGTAAAAAATGTACATATTATTAAGTATCACTTAACATCATAATTTGTGCAAATAGCATGCATATATTTACTCACAGGACAGATCGAAGGCAAGAGAGACGGGGGAAAACAACGCATAACCTATCTGGCGAGCTTAGGTGAATGGATGATGGAGCAAGGTTTGGGAGAGATAACGAAAAGACAACATTTATTGGGAACTACAATGGGAAGGAAGTTGTGGAGAGCCATGATCGCTAACGCCCTGAAAGGACACGGCACATAGAAGAAGAATATCGACTTGCTAATTTTGCTAGTTTATTAGACGTCGCTCTTGCTTAATTAAAATGAATAAACACATCACACGGTGACATTTGTAGGACGCTAATTGAGTATAACACTCATTGGAGTAGCCGCCGCCTACAAAATGACCTTGCTCACTATCCCTCCATAGCGGTACCCCAATAATTCATTTGCTAGGTGTCTACAAAATTCCTCGACGACGCCCCTGTTTAAAAGCTATAGGTTGAATAAACTTTTGAAACTTGTTTTTAACTGGAAACTTTTACACATACCTAATTATACATGTACGACACACGGATCTATTTGAACTGTTAGGGAAAACTCGATCTACTTGGAAATGATGTTAGAATAGTCGAAAACTTATACTAGGAGCAAATTCACCTGCATACGGATAGAAAATGAATTTAGTAATTACAAAAATAGAAAGGGACATATGATAAAGGATGTGTTTTCTTTTATTTCTTTTTTTTTTTTTTTTTCCCCAGATTTGTTCAACCTCTACAGCAGCGTTTCTCCCTGAAAAGTAGCCAGGTGATCCCCAAGTTAACAGAAATATAATTTATAATTATTTTTATATTTAAAAAAAAATCTTTATTTTTAAAAAATTAGACACCGTCCAATGTAACGTCTTAAAAACAAATGCTTATTTCAGGAGACTTCTTTATTATTTTCCTGTTTTGAAATTTCCAGACTTAGATTTCTTTATTAAAATTTAAGGTACGCCCAAGATTTTTAGATATTTGACAAGTGCGCCCTGAAGTGAAAAAAGTTGCTCTACAGTGTGGCTAGCCAAAGTAAGCTGGAGACCCTACAAGATTTTATTATCGGTGGGCGTAATTTTAACAATATAAGATACGCAGTTGACACTGTGCTGATGGTTGACACGGGAAGCAAACTACAGGCCCTCCCAAACAGCGTAGTAAAAGAAAACGAGAAAAAGGGACTAGCCATCAAGTGCGAGAAGACAGAAAGCATGGTCATCAGCAAAAGGAAAAGCCCAGAATGCAAGTTACAAACTGAAGATGTCAACATCAAGCAGATGCAGAAGTTTAAATATCTGGGAACTTTTTTAACAGAGAGTGGAAAATGTGACACCGAGATCTGAAGTACACATTAGATTAGCAAAAGAAACATTCCAAAAACTAAGCAAAGTCTTGAGTAAGAGGAAAAATATCGTAGGAAACAAAGAAAAGTATGTTGGACTGTTATGCAATATCCATCTTCTTATATGTCAATGAATGCTGGACAATCTATCCACAGATGAGGAAAAAAAAAACTAGCGGTAACAGAACGATACTGAGAATTCTATGGACGGAGCGAGTAAACAACGAAGCTGTTTTAAAGAAAACGATAACAAAAAGAACATTTATACTCAGAATCAGAGACAGCTGGAATTTTTTGGTCACAAAATGAGGAAGTGGGGCTTGAAAGACTTGATCCCCAAAAGGGCATATCGCGAGCAAGGGAGATAGGGAAAGGCAGCGAGCCACCTACCTAGCCAGCTTATGTGAATGCTCGACGGAACAGGGTTAGGGAGCCTTAGCATAGGAAAAAAACTGCTAACGGCCACAAGGGATAGGAAGTTGTGGAGAGCTATGATCGCCCATGTCCTGGAGACGCGGCACACAGAAGAAGAACAATTATAAATGAGAAGTGCAGGATTGGTAGTGGTTAGTGACTCGGAAAGAAAATTAGGTGGTCAGTGTTCGAACTCGGACTGAGCCAGTTCACTTTTATTAAATTATGCAAGCACCAACTCTCAAAAATATATTTTTTGAGTCTTATTTAATTATTTTGGTAAGGTTCGAGAGAAGTTTTCAGTACCCTTTTAGTTCTTAAAAAAAAGAATATCATTGACCGAGTGTGTGAGCAACGATGAGCTTTTGGAGAGGATGTAAACAAGGAGGAAGCTTATACTTAACATCAGGAAGAAGCAGATGAAATTTCTAGTACACGAGGGCCTGGAGAATCATACCTACAGGTCGAATAGAGGGAAAGAGAGACAAGGGAAAGAGACGCATGACATAGCTGGCGGGCTTAAGCAAGTGGATGACAGAACATGGCCTGGGGGAGGTGGCAGAGGGACGAAACTTATTGAGAGCTGCAAGGGATAAGGGGAAGTGGAGAGCCATGATCGCCTACGTCCTGAAGGGACATGGCACATAAAATGAAAAAAAATATCTTTGTGTCGACGCCTGTGGGTTAAGAAAAAGCTTTTTGTGTGTTGATTATGACTAAATTCGGAATGGTATTTTTGTCAGAAATCTTAACATTTAATGAGGACACAAAACCTCACCATTAATATCATTGTTAGTTGAAGCTGTCGTAACCTGTCGGAAGTCTTTAACTCAAACTAAATTGCTCACTTCGACATCCACAGCTCATATGACAAAACCAAACCTTAATCGCGCCCTGGTTCTCACACCCACATCCAACATGAGTCAGTTATGCGCCATGAGTGATACACGCTTAGGCGATCATGTATCTTTCGACTGACGAGGCAGATATTTTCTCGCGGCAGGTTGCCATTTCTTTTTGCGGTAGACCAATTGCCAACCAAGGTTATAGAACCTGGTCTGTCCTGCTATTTACCCATAGTTATGGGGGAGAAGAAGACGATTCATACCTTTCCCAAGGCTATTAGCAAGTAGGTGAATGTAATGGATTCGACTGGAATTCGAACTCGGCTCTCTGATTCAGTTATCTGTCATGCGTGATACACGCTTAGGCGATCATGTATCTTCCGATAGATGACTGACTAAGAAGAAGTTAACAGCTGCAAAAAAATCCCTCGACCATGCTTATGTTGAAGCTGAAGAAGCTTATATAAATGGGAAAATAACTGATATTTCCCATCTTCATATCAACCAACAACACTCTGCAGCTTGGAAAACTATAAATGAACTAGTGGGAAAGGGATCAAAACCTCCACCAACAATTAAAGGTGGCAGCCGTAAGCAACGGCTTGGTAATTGGTTTTCTCATTTCAAAGACTTCCTTGGTAATCCCGCAAGTCTTTCTGGTCACGTGTCCCTCCCAAAAGTCCAAATTAGTAGTGCTTTGAACATATCAACAGGAGAGTTCACCATTGCAGAGTTGAAATGTGTTCTAATGAAGACAATGAACAAAGCTCTTGGTCCTGACAAGATTCCGGTCATCTTGTGGAAGGACCCTATTTTTCACCAATTACTTCTTGATCTGTGTAATTATGCAAAGGCCAGCCACGTTTCACCAACCATCTGGCTACGATCGCAAATCATCCCTATCCCCAAAAAGGGCGATTTGACATTACCAACCAATTATCGCGGTATTTCGTTGCTTCCTAAAGCTGCGAAAATTTATAACAAGCTTCTTCTAAATCGAATTCGCGCTGAAGTTGGACCTATTCTACGCAAAAACCAAAATGGTTTCCGCCCAGGTCGTTCCACTCTTGGACAAATCCTTACATCGCGTAGAATAATTGAGGAAATCACATTCTGCAACAAAACTGCAGCTCTTATCTTTGTAGAATTCAACAAAGCTTTCGACTCAGTCAACCGCGAGACTATGTTTGAAATTCTTAAACTCTACGGCATACCAGTAGAAATCATTGAAGCAATCAAAGTATTGTACACCAACACACAGGCCACTGTCCTGACCCCAGATGGAGAAACAGAACCTTTCTATATTCTGGCTGGCATTCTCCAAGGTGATACACTTGCACCTTTCCTTTTCATCATTGTAATAGACTACATCATGCGTATATCAGTGGATACAATCAAAGAAAATGGTCTGATGTATCAGCCTAGAAGAAGCTCACGTTATCCTGCACTCTACATCACCGACGCTGATTTTGCTGATGACATTGCACTGTTGTCTGACAACCTCATTAGTGCCCAAGCACTCCTTTCTTCTCTTGAATCAGCAGCTAACTGTGCAGGTCTTCACCTAAATGAAACTAAAACTGAGTGTATGCCAATTAACATTCGCAACAATCATGAGATCAAAACACTCTCAGATAACATCGTCAAATGTGTCACACATCAAGAACTCTGAGAAAGACTTCAACATTAGAAAATGTATAGCATGGACTGCTTGTAACAAAATGGATAAGATCTGGAAATCCAATCTTGCTCGTCAATTCAAAATCCAACTTTTCCGCGTACTTATTGAGCCAATCTTACTCTATGGCTCTGAAACTTGGACTCTCTCAGCAAAACAACAGCGTCGTTTAGATGGATGTTATACACGTCTTTTAAGAAGAGTGCTTAATCTCTCGTGGCGAAACCACCCAAATCTAGAAATGATATATGGTGACTTGCCAAGAGTATCAACTTTAGTTTGTAAGAGACGTGTCCAGTTGGCCGGGCATTGTGCACGTGCCACAGATGAACTTGTGTCATCATTTGTACTCTGGAGGCACCCATCATCTGTCAATCGATCACGCAAGTTAACCTTTCCAGATAGGATAAAACGTGACACATTGATCCCTAAGGAAGATCTTTTAGGTGCTATGACAGATAGGGAATACTGGAGAGGTGTAGTGAGTTCAATCTCGGCTGAGGCCGCAAGATGATGATGATTTCTTTCTGCGGTAGACCAGTTGCCATCCAAGGCTATAGAATCTGGTCTGTCCTGCTATTTACCGATAGCTAGCTGCTATTTACCCATAGCTAGGGGGAAGAAGAAGAAAATTCATACCTTTGCCAAGGGGGTATTAGCACGTAAGTGAATGTAATGGATTTGACTGGGATTCGAACTCGGCTCTCCGTTTCCTCAATCCGAGCCGCTATCTATGACGCAACCATATAACACCTTTTCTGGCCAATCAGAAAAAGTCCACTCGGTTTTCACAGCAGCCGTTTCTGAGCCACTGGCTGTAAAGCCAACACCCGATTTCACCCAAAGTGTCAGATCCGACCGGGCTTGCATTAGCGACAGACCCCCACGACAAACAAACTCAACCATCATCGACACCAAAGGCGTTTCCATCAACAACGATGACTTCGGCCAGCAGCAACAACAATTTCTCAACTACGACGATGCGATAATTTGTGGAATATTTCTCTTGACTAAATAGTGATGATTTCCTCCGCTTGTCTCCCTCGGCTACTACTTTCTGTTAAACTCCGAACGAAATCTCAGTCTCTCACGACTGATATACAATACTCCGGAAGGGGTAAACTATCAAACCTTGTGAATCACAGGAAATAGAAAACTATTTTACTTATCTCAATCACATCTTATCTCCATTTGTTGCTTTGTCACTTCCACTTTTTTTCTTGTTAACTGTAAGCTTAACTGCATTAACAGTTAATGCTTTGTCTCAGCTTCGTTAATATAAGTACAAATGGAGAGTTTTGTCTTTTTGTTTGGTAATTTTATTTATTTTAATTATAAAATGCACTAATTTTGGGCAGGAAAACATATCTTTGATCAGAGTAAGAGAAATAATAAAAGAAAAGAATTTTGTGGAACTTTCGAAAGAAGAAGATCTGCTGAACTATATTTTCAGCATTCAAAAATCCTGGATTTCACTTTGACTTAAACACCGACTAAATTGTGCCAATCAAAATTATTTCACTCATCAAACTGACAGATATATATATATATATATATATATATATATATATATATATATATATATATATATGAAGAAAATATACGGAAAAAAAACAAAAAAATTAATATGCAATTATGCTGTTTTAATGTTAATATAATGTCAACGTCGGACGTTTCGGTCTAATAGACGTGACGACGAAGTGATCATATTTAAACGGAATGCTGATCTTATAAAAGATTTCAGTTATCTGTTCGGATTGGTCTTGCTTTTATGTCCATCGTCTTTTTCATGTTGAATTGAATATGGTCTATGTTAATTATGTTTTATGAATATGTCCTGAAGATGGTCTATTAGACCGAAACGTCCAACATTGACATTATATTAACATTAAAACAGCATAATTGCATATTAGGATTTTTATTTGTTTTTTCCGTATATTTTTCTTCATACTGTCGGATCTATATCCATATATTTGCTTACATATATATATATATATGTGTGTGTGTGTGTGTGTGTGTGTGTGTGTGTGTGTGTAGTTTGAACAATTATTCACCCCCACTTTCCATAATTACAAATAAAGTTGTAATACCTCAAATTTTCATGGAAACTTCATATGGATTTTTTTAATAAATTATGAAATAATTGAGTTGAAACAATGTGCAGTGATGCCATAAGAATTTTTATTTTATTTTAATGTCAAACAATAATGCAAAAAACATTTAACATAGGGTAAAATTATTATCCCTGTTGCCTTTATAAATGTGTAACTTTTATTCTTGATTATTGCTTTTAATCGTTTTTTATCATATATATATATATATATATATATATATATATATATATATATATAGTGTGTGTGTGTGTGTGTGTGTGTGTGTGTGTGTGTGTGTGTGTGTGTGTGTGTGTGTGTGAAATGGATAGTCGCCGTTGGGTGTTAACCTCAGTGTCCACTCTTATATTTATGCCCGGTCTATCCCGGATATTGAGCATAGGAGAAAACTAGATTTCATCATATATACAGTTGTGGACAGAATTATTCACCCCCCTCCACTTTCCATAATTACAAATAAAGCTGTAAAACCTGAATTTTTCATGGAAGTTTCATGTGCATTTTATGAAAATGAATTAAGAAATGATAAAACAATGGATTTGAAAGAATGTCCAGTGATGCCCACAACAATTTTTTTAATGTCAAACAATAATACAAAAAAAAAAAAACAACAAAGAAACATTTAACATAGGACAAAATTATTGCCCCTGTTGCCTCAATAAATGTGTAACTTTTATTCTTGATATTCCCTTGATATGTACTTTGCTCAATTCTTCCTTAGCAAGAATTCAAAGTGGATTGTTCCTTAGCTCACCAGATTGAATGAAGAACCTTTCAAGGTTGAAATCTCCACCTCTGAATTTTGAAAACCATCTTCTGCAAGTTCTTTCATGTACTCACATATTGTCTTATACATTACCTTTTAGAATGTTATAGAATCAGTGTCAATATTATCAGGTCATCAAATAAGTTCTGTCCGAATTTTAACTTTTTGTTAAAATGAACGAAATTTAAAGAGTATTTTATAATGTCTAATAGAGCTGAACATTATTTTTATGCTTAGATGCATTTAAACTGATCAAATTTTATTTCAGAGAACAATAAAATTAAATTTTGTTTGATTAAAACCCTGCTAACATGGAAGTACCCAAGAATCAGTTGAGGCACATAATGCTTTATGTGTTCAAGAAAGGAAACTCAGCAGCCGAAGCAGCTAGAAACATTCACTCAGTTTATGGAGAGGAATGTGTGAATGAAAGAACTTGCAGAAGATAGTTTGCAAAATTCGAAAAGGTGGAGATTTCACCCTTGAAGATGAAGATTGAACCGGACATCCAGTTGAGTTTGTTGAAAAGCTTCTTGAAGAATTGGAAGTGGTTCTCAGTTCAAACCATACAACTGTTCATCGTCATCTTCAACAACTTGGAAAAGTTCCTATACTTGGAAAATGGGTGCCTCATAAAATGTCTGAAAACAACCTCAAATCCCGAGTTGACATCTGCTCTTCTCTCCATTCTCACCAACTTGTTTCACCTTTTTTGGATAGACTTGTGACTGGCGACTAAAAATGGATCTTTTATCGAAATATTAAGCGTCGTAGACAGTGGTTTGGTAAAGGGGAAGCACCCCAGCCACAGCCGATAAGGGAACTTCATGGGCAAAAGGTTCTTCTTTCAATCTGGTGGGATCGCCAAGGAATAATCCACTTTGAATTCAATACCAATGCAACAATTAATGCTCAAATATACTGTCAGCAATTAGAGCGTTTGAACCAAGCTTTGAGGAAGAAAAGACCTGCTCTAGTGAATCGAAAAGGGGTGATGTTTCATCAGTACAATGCGCGACCTCACACAGCAAGAATCACGTTACAAAAGATAGAACATGGTTGGGAGAAAATTCCTCATCCACCTTATTCTCCCAATCTTGCTCCTTCAGACTACCATTTGTTTCGTAGCTTACAGAATCATTTCGAAGAAACAGCTTTTGTAACACAGGAAGAGGTTAAAACTAACATTTGTGAGTTCTTCGAATCAAAGCCAAAAGAATTTTACAGTAATGGAATTAGTAAGCTTGTTAATAGATGGAAGGAAGTCATAGATAATCAGGTAAAATACATTGTTGATTGAATCTGTAATTAAATATAACATTTGGTCACTTGTTTTCTTTATTCAAAATTCGGACAGAACTTATGGGATGACCTGATATTTCATTTTCAAAGTATTTAATGTCAAATTAAGAAAAAATATTGCAATTACCATAGAGCAATATTATTTCATGATTTCCATAAGGGGGAGGGAGCGAATAATTTTTGACTACACCAATTTTTAAAAAAAATCTATAACTATGAATATAATACATCGAAACTTTTAAAAATCTAATGAATTATTCAAAACTAAATGCGAAATCAACTATTTATGGTAATTTCAGTAAGTACTTACAAATATTCAGTGGGACGAATAATTCTGTCCACAAATATATATATATATATATATATATATATATATATATATATATATATATATATATATAAAAAAAAAAAAAGAAAACACTAATATTCCATGGTCATAATTTATTCCACTGGAATCGTAAATACGATCCAATTCATCAGACCTACAAATTCAAAAAAGAAAACAGAAAAACCCCAACTCCGGAAATAAAAACAGAATTTAGAGAGAGTGTAAGTATAAGGAGGAGGGAGATTAAACCTTAACAGAGAGAATTTATATATATATATATATATATATATATATATATATATATATATATACACACACACAGATAGATAGATAGATAGATAGATAGATAGATAGATAGATATGGCTAGTTGGTAGATGTGGAAGACCGAATTGTTTGATTTTTGCTTACACTACTTGATGGCACTACTGCCAGCTTCTTTTTGAAAATGAATGTTTCCGCCATTTTTCTTCTAAATTTGAGTCATATGTACTCTAAGCATGAAATGTTTTGTATAAAAAAAATGTTCTCCTTTTTTTTTCACCTTGCGTTGTTTACGTTGTAATGTGCGGTTGATGATAGAGAAGTTTATGTTCATGAAATGTGGCAATAAACAGTGTATATCCAACATTTCAAACATCTCTCTGAGAACTTTTTCTTGAAATACGATATAAACAAAAGTAAAACTACGTTTGGGACCGATTGGTACATTGAAAGTGGAATTACTTGGTACGCTATGTCACCCTGTCCTGCTGATTGTACCAACTAACCCCAGTAATAACATCACAAATAAAATAATAGTAGAAAACTAGTAGGAACAGAATATGAATAATTTAAATATATTTATTTTGAATCCGAAACAGTGGTGAATCAGTGGATTTTATTTTCGTGTTATTAACTAGAACGACGCAAATCTTTCTTATTTTGAAAGAGGCAACTTTCATTTTCCCATTGATATCAAAGCCATATGTTGACATTGATGAATAGATTTTATTGACTTTTTGTTAGATTCATTTTTGATATGTCCTGGAAAGGGATATATTTGTTCGAAGTAGCAAAGTGGTTTTGGGCTACTGTCACCGAGTAGGACAATCTAGCAGGTAACCGTAATGGACTGGTCCTCGTCGTAGTGGTAGGCAATAGGCGTAGGCAATAGGCGTAGGCAATAGGCGAAGACAATAGGCGTAGTCACTAGGCATCCTCTATATGTACCTCCACATCAGTCTGTATTTATGGCTGACACCAGCCAATCATATTACTGTGAGAGAGAACCCAGGTGTATGCATATTCATTACATCAATTTTGAAAGAAACTAAGCAATAGTAACATCGCTTACAGATACAAGAGGGGTAATAATGTTTGATATGGCCGGTGCAAGGGTCTCATGTCCCTTCCTCCGATCTATGATACGCCCCACCATCACCACCACTCTACTACATGTTAATTTTCATAAGGTAGTATTCATATAAAATGAAAATTTTATTGTAACCCAATTATGCACAATAATGGATCATATGCAAAATAGGTGAATAATTCAATTAGAAAAACTGAAAATAATTATAATGTACGTATCTGTAAATACAAATGTCATAATGTCACTCATTCCATCTTAAATAAATCAACAATTTTTTTTTAGATATTTCTTGTTAAAATGTTGAATAATTTAACACATTCAATATTATAAATTTTTAAAAAATAGTGGACTTTATATAGTGTTTTTTCGAGACTTAGCATGAGCAAAACAAATTCACAGATTTGTATGAAAGATAAAAGACCCCAGAATTACGTTAATATCCGCGAAAATTGTTCATTCTGTAATAGTCAGTTGTGTTTAGTTTAATTTATAACGTATATCAAGGCAGGTAGAAAAGGCAAATGATGATAAGATAGTGAGGGTTACAAAGCACTATTTGGGGTAACCACTTAGGCTTCCCACCGGTCGGGGGTTCGGGGATAGTACTATTATATAAAAAAAAAAAATTAAGAACGTCTGCCCTAATTATCAGAAATAAAACAACGCCTACAAAATCAAAATTATATTCATGAATTTACATGCCCCTGCATTCTCGACGAAAAAAAAAAGCCCATAAATAATTAATTATATTGGGCACACCATCACTCACCTATCAAGACGACTGACATTATATCTCTCCGACCAGAGCTCAATACGGATGTATTTCAACATAGAATAGCCCCAAACTCGATACGCAATATCTTCGCCGAGAATACGAATGTGATACATATCTCAAAAAACTACAAAAAGCAAATTTAAAAGCCCTTATTATAAAAAAAAAACCTTAAACATCACTTATGAACGGTCACACTGTACTGACCGTATTTGGAAATTAAGAATATGTTTATTTTAGCAACTTTTATATCGTCTATGATAGCATAATAGCACTTACACAACATTTATCATAGCAGAATGGCAAAAATCTCTGAAAATGGCCAATAGTTTAGTCGAAAGAGTTCAGAATCAACAAACGTTTAGACATTTATTTATTTATTTATTTATTAAGTCCAAAAAAGAAAAGAGCTTTTAATCCGCATATTTTATTTTTTTATGTATTTACCCATTTCCAGCGTTGTTTCACGCTTAGGGGTCTTTCAAAATGGATGACTGTTTTATTATAGCAATCCAAAAATCTATTGTTATTTTCAAGTTTTTTTAAGGAGTTCGTCACTGCGTCGACATTTCAAAATAATTTAATTCCTTTTATTTATTAAATTACTCACGGTCTTAAATTTTATAATTTATGTTTTCTTTTTTTCTTTTTCTTTCTTCTCGATGCATTGAGCCTCCTGGGTACGACGATAAACTACATCCGACAGCAAGACCTCTGATTAGGAGGTTTTGAGGAGCGTGACACCACCTCTTAATTGCTGGTGTTCCCAGGTCCACCCTGACCCGGGGTGGTAGCACCTGTTAGGGTTCTAGCTATGGGCAAATAGTTAACCCCCCCCCAAACCGGAGTCAAAACACTATGAAAGTGTAAAAATAGGTTTTAATACTCGAAATACTTTTTTGTAAAAAATTATTACAAACAATGAATTTTTCAAGAAAAAATTATTACCAGTAATACATTTTTGAAAAAAAATTATTACCAACAATATATTATTACCAGCAATACATTATTACCAGCAATACATTATTACCAGCAATGCATTTCTGAAAAAAAAGAAAATATTAGAGTAGCAATACATTTTGGGGGAAAAATATTAACAGTTATACATTTTTTAACAAAAATATTTCCAGCAATAAAAATCTTGTCGGCATTAAATACCCCATTTGGATGTTGATATGCCGTAAAACAAAACAAACGAATCCATTCATTGATTGAAATTACTTCCTATGTTTCTCCTTATCTTTTTTATTCTATTCTACTCATGGGATTTTCTGTTATATTTTTAATTCCATATATATTTTAACAATATCATTTGTATTTGAATTATATCTTTCCTTTGATATCCTTTCTAGCTGCTCCAATCCAAATCCTCTTCTTTTTGAATCTACAATTATTTTTTGTGATTAAGTTTTTTTTTTTAAATTCATTAAATCTTCTTTCCTCTGAAATTAAAGAAAAAAAGATACTTGTAATTTTTCTACTTGTTATGTCTTATTAAAGATGGCAGATGGTTCGTCAAAGTGTTAACATAAAAGGGGTGTCATTTTATTTTTATATGGTTTATGTATTTTTATCTAAGTTTAATGATCTAAAAAAAAAGAAGAAAACTCCTTTTAATTTTTATTTCTATAATAAATCGTATATAGTCATGCTGAACGGCCACTCTTCTTGATATGTTCACAATATTTCCTTACCAGCCCTAAACCAACCCACCCCGGCTCCATCCTTAGACCTACTTTGCTTCTTATCTTCATCAACAACATTCCCGTTGTGATCAATTCACAACTCGGTATTTATACTGAGGACACTACTAAATTTACACCTTTAAAATCACAATGAATTACAATGAATCCATCGGTAGATATTGGACTGGTTTACACGAGAACCAGGCACTTAGTCTCTACATCTAGTCAGAATGTGCCCCCTTTTTTTTTTAGTTTTGTTTGTTGTTTTTTGGTGGAGGGAAATTTTTCTATACTTAAAAGTTAAAGGCCTGTCGATTTGTCAAGAGAAAACTGACTGAAAAAAAATGATTTCGGCATAATTTGAAACTTGACATTATAAATTTTTAAAAAAAAACAGAAAAAAATTTAATAAATTGATTAACGTCTTAATATCATTTTGTCTGCATAATCTTCTTGATAAATTTCTTTATTATTATATAAAAATGAAAGTGCCAGCTTCCGGATGCCGAAACCCGGGATTGAACCAGGGACCTTTAGATCTTCAGTCTAACGCTCTCCCAACTGAGCTATTTCGGCTGGCAATTAATCATGAGCAATAACGTTATAAGTAACCGGTGATACTCTAATAATCGTCAGTCGAGTGAGGTTGTTTGTTTGAATTATGAGTGCTACTTTCAATTCTCCTCTCGAATAACCTCTTTATTGAATCCTGTAGTCGTTTTTATTCTATTCGATGAATAAATAAATATCGTTCGTTTTTCTCTGTCCTCGCATCGATGAATTACAAAGAGATTTTATTACCATTATTATTACCTTATCGTAAAAACAGACAAGAATGATAAAAAAAAGAAAGGTTTTGGTATGTGTTTTTTACTCTGATCATAACAAAACTACAGCTCCCTAAATGCACTATTTATTAAGTTTAATTAAATTAATTCTGGTTTTGACAATTTTTCGTTGTGATTTAGTTTTTTAAGCTCACAAAAAAAAACCTCCTATTACAGCAGAATCTTAATCTGCCACAAGGCCATGGTATTGGAGCACCCAAGAGAACCAATCTCACAAATTAATCTATAAAAAGAGAAACTTGTTAACCATCCTCATAAGTTTAAAAGCGTTATTTACCCTTAATTACTAAGTCTGGCTTACAAAGCCACATGAGAAACAAACTCGCTTCTTTCTTACACTAACGAATTTTTATTTGTTGGTGAAGTTTGCTAGTCATCGACTGTAAAGCATTTATTTATCGCCCTTCAGTTTATCTACACTAGTGAGGTATCCCGTGAGGATCGAACTCTTAAATAAAAATTAGTCTGTAACAAACCGTAAACTCTCAGACTCGTCCAGCTACACACATACACACACACACACACACACATACACGCATGCGTGTATACACACACACACGCGCGTGCGCATGAGTGTACACACACACACACACACGCGCGTACTCGCGCGCGCTCGCGCGTGCGCACGAATAAATAAATAAATAAAATTAAAATAAAGTAATAATAACATTGCGTTTATTTCTTAACTTAAGGATACAAACATTTCATCATCTAGAGAAAAAATGTCAGGCTGAAAGTGAAATCTATATTACTAGTGTTCCCCCGCCCTTAAAATTTTAAACATTTTCTTAAACTCTTAAAAAATAATCACTTGGTACCGAAGTAATTTTTTATAGCACGCATTTTCTTATTACTTAGTTATTATAATTTACGCCATTATTATTAATTTTCTTGACTCTCCTGCTCACTTCATGTTGTGTAGTGGAACCTTGTCTTTCTTTCACTCTTTGTTTTTAATATTTCCTCTCGGTTGTCGAATAAAATGGTGGGAGCTCGTAATAAATAAAATGAAGAAATCTAATAAACGGGGGTAATAAATGCGGGGGGTAGTCTAATAAACAGCGGGAGTCAAGAATAGTTGAGAAATGATTCAAGTCTTTCAAACTATAAAAAGACATAAAATAAGAAATTAAATAAAATAAAAACCTAAAAAATGTTCATTAAAATGCTTCTTTTTTTTTTTTTTTTTACCAATATTGAAAATATTTCCATGAAGTTTTGCCAACGTCACAATATGATTTAAAAAATAAACAAACAGGGGTAGGTAGGGATGTTTATTTGACACTATATACGTGAACAGCATCATTGCCAAAATATGCTTATAAAATCGGTGCGAAAATTTTTTTTCTTTATACTTGAAATCCTCTATGATGGTTTCTGATTTCAGAGAGATAGATGAAGATTGAAGATGAAATTTCTTATTTCATCTATTTATTACTTTCAACACATCCTCAGCCACCGTCCATCAAAATTGTTTGTAGGGTGGACGACTGGAAAAGTGCGCAAATTGCATAGAACTACATCTTTTTTTTTTTTTATTTATTTATTTCAGATTTATTCCCATGCTAAACATTGCTGCAGATTTTGTACCATTGCGAAATTACTGCCCAGTTATTTTTAACGATGAAGATGTGAGGCTGTGTGACTTGTGTTTCAATAATACGCGGATGACTGTACGTCACAAGCTCTCGGGAGTTGCTATTATTTTGTTGTCGTTCCTCCCTTTCTTACTTAGAGCTAACAAATACAATCCCTCAACAAAAGTCTCTATCTTACTTATCGATTGCGACAACGTCGGTTTTGCTGAGAAATGGTATTTCCACCTCTGATTACTGTGCAATTTATTTATTTATTTTTGACTTTTTGATTGTTCACTCTAGCTGATGACTTTTCATAGGAGGTTAAGTGATAACAAGTCTCCTTCGTTCCACGGAACACGTCTAGCCTCGAAAGTCCCAATTAGTATTTTTAGTTTAGCAATGATGTCGTTTGAATGGTTTCAAATAAAATGTCCAGCTCTTTGAATCTCATTGAAAAGCTCTTTGGAATCATTTGAAATAACATTATTATTATAAATAAATAAAAATACCTAATAACAGAAAATCTTTTTAAAAAAAAGAATAAAAATAAAAATACCTCACAGTCGGTACTGAGAGATAATAAAAAAAAACAATCACACCACTAAACGATAGAAAGAAACCTAAAAAAAGATAAACCCTGAAAAAAACGAAACAAAATGCTGAACACTCATTAAAACAACCACCTGAACGAATACAACAATAAAATCCACAATTATACTTCCCAGGAAGAGAGTTAAATAAAAAAAAAACAACAAAAAAAAAACAATGACTATTTTATTTTAAATAGACACCCATCAATACCGATCAGCTCCGCTAATTTGGTGAGGATGTCATGTAGGGACATTATTATTATGAATAAATAAAAATAAAATATAAAATAATAATAACATAGAAAATTATAAATAAAATAAAACAAAACAATAATATTTAAACTCTTTTTAAAGTGAATTAAATAAAAAATAAAGATAATAAAAATACTCCCAGAATGCAACAAAAACTGTTCCTGCCGTAAATACGGATATCCTGACAAAAGATAAAAGATCCTGACAATCTCTTCGGCACGAACCTTGGAACAGGCAACACGTCTTCAACTTCTGTCTGTGATAAGGCGTGTAATAATATGGAGTGACTTCTCCCTGTTATCACAGGTACCATAAAACAATTGTAACCTAAAAGTACACACACCAATACACAAGAAAAATATAAATAAATTGTTAGAAATTAACATACAATTTTTTAAAAGTCCTCCGTGCTCTGGACACTATGCCAGACATGAAAATACACAATGAAGGCAACATTTCATCTGCCATCTCTCTCAATGGAACACAACTATTACTCCCAAAACCGCTGACAGAACATAACAGTTTCACGACGACCAAAGAAAATATCAAACAATTTTCTGAAGAGATGACTAAGCTGAATCTATCACTCTGAAGGACGGTTACACTTAGCTAAGCAATCTTTCATCCCACAAAACCTATACACTTCGCATTCCATTATTATTATTATTGTTGTGTCCTTTGATTTCTGTTGTATACTCATTTCCTTCCGGGTCCCAACCAGAGACCTAAGATCAGAAATGGCCTTATAACATTTTCTACCGATCAATTTTAGGAAAAAAAATAAAATAAAATCACGCATATTTTGCATAGATAAAGCAATTCGTGGCCTGTACTTGTGAGTACAATTTTTTTTTATTTCTTTAAGGTATGGGCTACCAGGGACCCCTTCACTGAGCCTATCGGAAACTTTTCCGCTCAAAGTGAGGACTCCAACTACAATTGGAATTTATTTCTATTATTATTATTGTTGTTGTTGTTACAAATAATACTTCGATAAATTTTATATTCATTCTATATTTATGTATTTATTTTTTACTCTTTTTTTTTCTTTGTATGCCAACTTGTGTCATTAAAAAAACATTACTTTAATGAAACTCTTAAGTAAATGAGGAACAGGCCAACATACAAATTACAAATTGGAGATACCGAATACACACAATTAAAACAATTTCAATATCTGGAAAATGTTTTAACGGAGATTGTGTTCAGGCATGAAACAGGCTGTCACCTCAGTCCGCAAGATGATCAACATTCAAATTTAAATTGTTCGTCCATTTAAAATACTACATTTATTAGAAAATGTATTCAATTTAAATACAGGATGAATCATAAAAAATGAATTCGAAGAGCCGTAAATTTTGACATACTCTTTTCCTGTTAACCAAGGGTTGTTGCCAAACAGAAAAAAAAAATAGCCTACACGACAGATATATCAATTTCACTTTTGTTCAAATAGTGTGTGCACATGTATATTTTAATTCAATGAGAAATTTAAAAATATTTCTACAAAATTTTTAAAAAAAGAAGATAAATTTAAAAGATAATTTTATTTATTTTAGAATTATTTACGAAAAATTCAGTAAAATCTTATTATTTGATGTTTTTTACGATTTAAAAAACATGTTTTTCACTGAGAAATCAGTTGGGCTATTTCCCCTCTTATTGGATCATTTTTACCTGAATTCGCTTTTTGTAGCCATTAACTTTTTTTATGTTTACCCTAAATTCACGTTATCGGCTAAGTAATAAAATCGACATTTAATTTGTGACTTTCTCTGTGTTGTCAGGTTCTGGGTACCGACATGAAAAAATCTGATATTGATATATGATAGATATGAATAGACAAATATCGATATATGACAGAAAATAACAACCTGAATTGACACGCATGAATAGATAGAAATAGAGTGAATACGTTATCGATAATATACTGAAGTTCTTTCATTGTAGGCAAGAGAGTGAAAAGCTAATTATTATATTTACCTTCATTTTCTTACATTTAAAACAGCTAGCCTTATCCTCAAAAATAACAACTCAGCTTCAAAATCAAAACTACAAATAACAAACATTATTTATGAGTTCAAATGCCCCTTAATGAACTGTGTTCCTCATCAAACCGAATTCATAAATAATTACATCTGCCACACGACTACATGCCTATCTAGGCGACTTAAATTACACCTATCCGACCACAGCTCCATTAGAACCCATTTAAATAGAAACACAAACTTACCAGACTCCATCCGATGCATGCTAGTAGAAAATACAAGCTTAATAGCATCATCCACATGCGAAAAAAAAGAAAATGATTAAAAATAATGGAAGACTTAATAATAAAAAAAAAGAAAAAGAAAAAACTCAATAATATTAACTATGAACACGACCACGATGTTTTGACTGTGCTCGGAAAATAAAACATCCCCATAACTCTAGAAACATACACACAACCAATACATCCAGTTAAAAAGTAAAAATAAAACCATCCCTGATAATGGCTAAATGTATAGCCTAAAACGATCGGAATTTAAAAAAATATTTAGACAGTTTCTACACACTCTGTGCCCAGAAAAGAAAACACTTTTTCGAACACAAGAAAAATTAAATAAAAAGCTTAATCGCAGTACATTGTCTGTCGTCTTTAATGAAACATGTATAAATGAGGGATTGCTGCCTAAATATACAATATATATATATATATATATATATATATATATATATATATATATATATATATATATATATTATTATTATTAATATTATTATTATACTAATAGTAATACTCGGTTTGTAAAAAACCTCGGATAATACAACTTGTAAGTATATCAAAACAAATTGGTACCCGAGGATAAAATTGGGGAAAAAAAAGAACTAGAAACATCCGAAAAGGGCGAAACAAATCGTCTAGTGTCTTAACTTTTTAGTCCAAAGAAAAAACCCAAGGAAGTAATAAAGCTAAAACATAGAGTGCTCAATACGCTGCTAATAATAATTTATTAACTCAAATCACTTTGACCTGAAATTTTAAATAGGTGTAAGCATAGGAAATCTTGTTATTGGAATAGAGGCTCTATGGTTTTTCTTTCTTTCTTTCTTTTTTTTTTGTTTTGTTTTCTTTCCTATCTTCTACTGTGACGTGTTTTTATGCTAATTAGCTTTTAGTGGTTCTATCAATAAATATTGTTTCGTGCCATTTCCTCTTTAACCAGATTACCCTGAAGTTTGAGAAAATATGAGAAAAAGGCATTATTAATGAGAGAGAACAATAAAAGAATAAGAATTAAGTAGACGGAAGATATTGATTGACATTGCATTTAATTTTTGAATATCATAGTTGTCTGGAAAACAATAAACCGGAAGAGAATTCCATGAGCGAGAATTGCGAGAGAAGAAACTGTTATCATAGAATTTATGGTTACATCAAATCATTTCAAGTGTAAAATGATGAGAACTTCTCACCAATCTAGTACTGCGCTAAAATTCATAAAGTCTAGGTACCCTACAGCAAAGTTCATCAGAACAATTGCCATGAAAGTATATATATATATATGTGTGTGTGTGTGTGTGTGTGTGTGTGTGTGTGTATTCAGGCAGAAATCCTTCTTCCATGTACGTTTCATTGAATATTACAAAGTGCTTTGATTTAGTTTTTTTTATACAATTTCTGATAGTGATCTAATTTTTTTTTCTTTTCGGTAGGTAAATTATATAAAAACTGTCCGAATGTTCTTTCTATCCGAGCGCTTTCGGCCATACATTTAGCCATTTTCAAGGTTGAAATATCTTAACAAGAAATCGATTGTTGTATGTATGTATTTATATAATGTTTTCATTTTCAAAACAAGGTCAAGATATTGTGTCCATGTTCATAGATGATATTATTGAGTGTTGGTTTTCGTTTTTATTAATAAGGTTTCCATTATTTTTAGCCCTTTCTTTTGCATGTAGATGATGCTATTATATTTGTGTTGCCTACAAGTATGTTACGAATAGGGTTCAGTAGTTCTCCATGAGTATTTAAATGATATATATATATATATATATATATATATATATATATATATATATATATATATATATATATATGATATTATATATCATATAGATATCATATATATATATATATATAGCATAATGAGAAGCCACGTATACTTTCTTAATATGTATATATAGAAAAGTTTCAAATTAAAAATAATAATGTTTTATTTTATGAAATATTTATTTATTTATATATATATAAATATATATATAAATAAATAAATATAAATATAAATAAATAAAACATTTATTATTTTTTTAATTTGAAACTTTTTCTATCATATATATATATCATATATATATATATACAATATATATATCATATATATATATATATATATATATATATACAATATATATACACACATATATATATATATATATACACACAATATATATATATATATATATATATATTGTGTGTGTGCGTTAGCCTACAAACTTAGTGTTATATTTATGCACACACACGCATACACGAGAGTGAGAGACATTATATAGAGAGAAAGACAAGCGAAAGATATATAAGTATATATCTAGAGAAATCGTTATATATATATATATATATATATATATATGAAAAATATATAGTTTTAAGGTGTGCTATATTTACGGGATAAAGTGCTCAATATCAGCGACAGAGCGTATGTAAATATAAATATAAAGATGAAAACTGAAGTCAACACTCAGAGGCGACAGGCTGTTTCATGCTAGACGTAATCGTGCGGCCGCTTGACGATTGTGACTAGCATGAAACTGCCTGTCGCCTCTGAGTGCTGACTTCAATGTTCATTTAATTTATATACAGTGGGTAGCAAAAGTATTTAACACATTGGTTTTTCTTACATATCTCAAAAAATAACAGATCAATTTCAACGAAACATAGGAAATATTTAAACGAACATTGTCGATCAAAACATAGAAGGAAAATTTAAAACCACTGTTTTGAGAAACATTTATTAACAATAAATAAAATATTCCATATGCAAAAGTATTTAACACCAATGCAAATATTATGCTAGAAGAGACGTGTCGTCATGATTCCTACCCATATTGACATGATGTGATATGTCGACCAATGACAGCACTGCACGACACTCAACTGGCTATTAGATAACAGTTCCGAGACACTGAAGCTATTCTGTTGCCACTACTGCAAGAAAATGGTGAAAACAAAAGAATTGTCGAACGACATGCGCAAGAAGATCATAAAGAATCACAAAGATGGTAAGGGATATAGAAAATTCGTTCCAGATTTGAATTTGCTTGTGAGTACAGTTGATGCTGTTGTTCGAAAATGGAAAAAATTCGATACTATTGAAGACATTCAAAGGAGTGGTCGTCCCCGTATCTTAAATGAAGCTAATGAGCGATACATTTCCCGTACTGTGAAGAAAAATCCATTTTCAACTCGTCGAGAAATTCAGAATGATTTGAAAAATGCCGGAATTGAAGTTAGTAAAGATACAATTAAAAGATCGCTGAATCGTGCAGGTCTCACTTCAAGATCACCGAGAAAGACTCCATTACTGAAACGCCGACATGTACAAGCCCGTTTAAATTTTGTAAAGTAATATGAAATTGAATCTAATGATTTCTGGGAGAAAGTAATTTGGTCAGACGAAACGAAAATTGAGCTTTACGGACGAAACACGCGCACTCATGTATGGAGGAAAAAAGGAGCGGAATACGAGCCAACAAATACCATCCCTACAGTCAAACATGGGGGTGGAAATATTGTGATGTGGGGTTGTTTTTCCTCAAAGAGTAGGAAAAATGAAAATCATCGAAGGAACAATGAATGCTGCAAAATACACTCAAATTTTGTCAACTCAACTCTTGAACAGTGCCACATCTTTGGTACATGGTCGTGATTTTGTATTTCAGCAAGACAATGACCCGAAGCATACTGCTAAAACAATTAAGAATTGGTTTAATAATAATGACATTAATGTCCTGGAATGGCCAAGCCAGTCACCGGATTTAAATCCAATCGAAAATTTGTGGAAACTATTGAAGTTACGAGTTCATAAAAGAAATCCATCGAATCAAAACAAATTGAAGAAAATTTGTGAAGAAGAATGGGTCAAAATACCAATAAGTACCTGCAAGAAACTAGTTGAAGCCTACGGGAAACGACTGGAGGCTGTGAAGCAGAACAGAGGCTACTGTACTAAATATTAGTAAAGTGTGTTAAATACTTTTGCATATGGGTTATTTTATTTAATGTTAATAAATGTTTCTCAAAACAGTGGTTTTAAATTTTCCTTCTATGTTTTGATCGACAATGTTCGTTTAAATATTTCCTATAAATTTCGTTGAAATTGATCTGTTATTTTTTGAGATATGTAAGAAAAACCAATGTGTTAAATACTTTTGCTACCCACTGTATATATATATATATATATATATATATATATATATATATATATATATATGTGGAAAAAGAGAGAGACATAAATGTAGATACTGCATGGTGACTTGCGGTTACATGCATGAAACTGCCTATCACGATAAAGTGTTTATTTCTTTGTCCACAAATTTCATATCAATATACTCTGTATTCCCAATATTGAACACTCACTATAAATACAAATCAGTTACAACCTTTCGTTCAGGAAAATCTTTAAGTTCTCTGTATAATTCTGCTCACTCGATATCACCTCAGCATCTATTTGCTTAGCCCGAATTTTTTTCTAGGTGTTTTCTAACTTCACAATTTCCATTAATCTTTATATTAGAAGTTTATCTTAAAGTTTAAAAAGAAAAAAAACTTAAGTTGCATAAACTGCATTTTTCCGGCATACGAGTTTTATCGGTGATGCCTTTTTACTAACAGACTGGCACTATGCGATCTATATATTCCAGTCTTTTGTCTAATAACTGCATCTTCAATAAGCATCAGAAAAATGTTCTGCTGTTTCAAAGATCGAAGCAAACAAGTGCCACTTCTGTTTTTAATTGGTCATTCGGCAAATTTGAACTTTCATACCCGCAAAAAGAAACGGGGTGTCAAAAAGACATTTTTCCCTTGACACCGCTATTATTTTAACTACTTTCACCCCTCGGCAATTGTTTTAACGCTTTGAGCCTTAGCCACCGCTTTATCGGTGGTAGAGAAAAACGACGTAATGCCCAGCCACCGGTTAAACAATGGTAGAGAAAAATGGCTTAATGACAAGCTACCGTTTGAACGGTGGGTAAATACTTGTAACTATTTTAATATCTACTCGTGAAACATGACATAGAAATTATTTGCGAATTTTGACTAAGAAGACCAGGCAGAAGGGTTAAAATTGCTCAGGAACGCAGGGCTAAAATGGTTAAAAACCTATGATTAAAATAATAATTAAGATAATTAATAATAGCGGTGTCAAGGGAAAAACCTTCCTTTTGATCCTTTTTTTTTGTTTTTTGCAGACATGATCGTTAAAAATTGTCGCTCACTCTTTCAGTGAGCGTCGGATCAATGGTATTTTTTTTTCATCCTAATTTCAAAAACCACACATCCTTTATCACAAATATGATCTGATCACTAAACTCATAGGGGTTTCGTACGGTGGACGGAAAGATAGTTCTGAATTGCAACACAACAGCCGCAAATAAGGTGGGGTAATTAAGACAGAAAAAGGTAGCTTATATAGTTAGATTTATCGCAAAACTTAGGGCAGTAATTCCCTAGTCAGCTAGCTTCGTCTCGTTTGCCTTCCATACGATAAATAAACAAATAAAGAAGTCGCATACATAAAAATTCTACTATGGACCGTTTATTCTCTTCATTTTTTTTTTATAAACTATAGTGAAACAATGTTCTCAAACTCTCTTGGGTATGTCCGTTTTCTTTTTGGTCAGGAGTTAGGCTAAGTAAGGATAAGCATCTTTATAATGGCCGGACGAAAGTTAGTTCCAGAGGTGTAACGATGAAAGAAAAGTTTGTTCTTACTTCATCATTGGAAGGTTTAAGTATAGTCGATCTCAAGTCAGCCTTGCGCTGAGTTGGAACGGCCAAAGAAAAGTTCATTTACTTCATCGTTGGGGTTTTGGGAAGACGCGTGCAAACGTCATGCGTTGAAAAGTGGAAAGAGAGTTCAGTCGTCAGTGGACCGAGGAAACGAACGTGCTCCAGCGGGACCGTCTCTTTTCCATGTCCTGATACGGATACATGTTGGAGGCACCATAAAGTAATGGACAATCGAATTCTAGTCGACTTCATTACATTCACTTACTTGCTAATACCCTTGGGAATGTTATGAATTCAACTCTTCTCTACCCAGCTATTAGAAAATAGCATGAAACACTGGATCCTGTAGCGCAGGAGAAGAAAAAAACTTTGAATTCAAAACCAACCTGGAGAGGTTTGGGGTTTGTCAGGCTATTCTACCCAGGAAACATCACCGCTACTGTGACTGTAGTACATGCGGTACCCCTACGGCCCTAATAGGTTAGGGATCACGTGATTTTGATCGTGATCGCAAAGAGGAGAAAGAGAAAAGAAAATGCTTGTCTTTTTATAGACTTAAACAGTGCCGCCTAACGGACGTTTGACGAAGCCAAGTGGAGTAATAAAATATCCGGTTCCTTTATTACTAGCATCATGAGAAAATGTATTTATTTTATTTTTTTTTTATTATTCATTATTATTATTTTATTTATAGATTTTATATCATTTTCCCACAAACTTCTATATTTCATGCACATGACAGACACCCACAGGACTTCGAGTCGTGTTGCTGGGACAGTATGCAAGAAAACATTTTGCATCTCTTATCATGTGTGACTCCCTAGCCCCGACGTTGCTTTACCACTGGTGGGTCAAAGAAAAAGATACTAGGATCAACTCAAAGCTAACTTGTAAACATTTAACATTCTACAGTTCAGTTGTGAAACATTTGCGCATGACAGGCTCAAAAAGAAAAATGCTGTCATCGTGTAATGAAGAAGTCTCAGACCAAACAAATATAAGATGTAAATTCAAACAAGAAACATACAAGCAGCGACCAAAACAAATCAACAACCATAACACAACTGGACAATTTCCATTCATTATGTGTGGAGCAAGAAGCCTTTCAAAGATTGGACATTGAAGTCATGAAATCCTGGACACCTTCTCGCTAAAGAGAATAGCCAATGATGAATCAATAAATGTGAACATTCAAGTTTCCTTTCTTTTTTGTACTTTGTTCGATTCAATTACAGAGGTTCGTTTATGGAAGGTGGCATCTATGGCAAAGCACTAAAATTGCGCATCTATTTGAACATCTAATACCCTACCAAAGTGTAAAGTAAATGTTCTGAAAATGGGCGATCATGGCACTCGATAATTCCCTATCTTGTGTTACATTTAGCAATGTTTTTCTTTTTACTATCCTTCCCATTCTCTGTTTTGTCATCCATTTGAAAAAAAAAACTCTCAAGGTAGTTTGATTGCTGTTTCCTCTGTCACTCTTACCTTCCATATGTCCTGTGAGTGGCAAATATTCCTAGCTTCCATTCAACTGTCGCTTTCTGATTTCAAGCATAAGTGTTTTATTTCTATTTTTGTTCAACGATACAAGTCAAGACCATTAATAAATTATAGTGAGTTATCAGTTATAGTGAAATGTATGAGTGTGGAAACAGATTAGTTTGATTTGGGCCTTGTTAGTTAGATAACCCACCATAAGAGGCTGTATAAAACAAGAAAATCAAATTGTAAAGTGAAACAACATTTTTATAAACATATAAATCAATTAAGGTCTCTACAAATAAAATTAATGTATTTTGGTTCATACAAGGTGGTTAAAATGTTCGTAGTAGTCCTTGCAAGAATGAGTTTATGTGTACGTAGGCAGGAACGTGTGCGTGGATGTATGAATGTATGAGCGTTATCGAAGGGTAGGAATGTCTTTGAAGTAATCGCTCAGTCTTAAAATGTTCTGTTCCTTTATCAAGTATAAAACAGCTGAGGGAGAAAGGTAGAGATAATAATAACGCTCTCTTGACGTTGTCAAGGGACTTGTTAATACGCCCATCTCCTCCTCTCTGGTGACAAGCGAACTTGCCCGTCTTTTATTTTGTTTGTGGGGTCATTTAGGAATTCACTCCAGGAGATGATTCGGGCCTTTCCATTGGATGACGAGCACATTTTGCGTCGGCTCGCGAAAAAGTCCGTAAAAGAATTTGTTTCTGTGAATTTAAGATTATTTGAATTTTGTTTTTAAATGTTTCCCAGTTTTCTGTTGGCCGAAAAACATTTCGCATCAAGGTGTGAAATTTCAAGAGTTTTGTTTTAGTTTCGCTTTTGCGTGTGTGTTAAGCAAAGTTTGTAAATTCGAGTCGTTTTAATTTCTAACAAAATCAATGAGTCAGTGCTTAGCATTTGAATTTTAAATCTAGATCTTGCTTTTTTCACTACAATATAATAAATTATGGTATTTGAACACGATTATATTATTTGTTATACTGTATTTTTGAAGGAAATTTAAATTTTGATTAAACAATAAAATCTCGAATTAACGGTCCCGAAAGTAACGGACTCCGAATTTAACGGACAAAATCAGCAGAATTGTTAGTTCCAGAATTGGCCGCTGTTGTTTTCTGGTGCAATCAAAAGACAGAGACTGGTAGTTCCAGGAATAGCAGCTGTTGTTTATTTGAGCACTCGTCGTGTATACACATGCATTGCCTCTCGTACATTTTATACTGACTTTGGTAGAGTATACAGTATTGTTTTTTGTCAAGCCCTTCACTGGCAACAGTGATTCCGAGGAAGAGATGGTGAAACGACCGAGAATATCTAGCGTGCGTGATTCTGTTGACACTCTCCTAAAATTTGCTGATGTGACCAAGAATCGGGTAATTAAGGTGTATTACCAACACCTTCGAACATTAACTGAATTGATAATTAGCGAACAGTATCAAAGTGGGAAACAAAGTTGGATTCGTTCTTCCAGCCCAAATTGGCGGCTCATGAAAGCGACCCCGACTCGCCATTGCCACCACAACAATAACTTTCTGCCATCAGCACGCCATTATCACCCTGCTTTGGAGGAGTTCCATGGCTTCAAGTAATTACTACTGTGAGGGCCCGCTATATGATTACAGTTCTTTCACACCATATTAGACCATCGCAGCAATGTCTAAAGGTAAGTTTAGGTAAACATTAAAACTTTTCAAACTTTGTTTAAACGTATATAGTGACTTAAAAATAAAATACACACACATATATACTGCATTTACATTTACTTATAATAATTTTGTACTGCACTAGGTGTTTTTAAGCCACTAAATAAAGTACTTTAAATTAACGGACAAACGGCTTTAACGAACGATCCTCCTTATTAGTCCGTTAAATTGAGGTTCCATTGTACTTAAATGTCTCCGTTTTATTTTAACCTTCTTTATTGAGTCAGAGACCAGCTTACCAACAAAGTGGCGGTCTTGTACAAATATAGAAAACAGATATACCCATCATGACAACCATTTTGATATGGATTTAGTAAGCACCTACAAAAAAAAAGTAGAAAATAGCAAATGTCCATCGTGATGACAAGTTTTGATAATAACTTCCGGACGGTTATGATGACCCTCCTTCCTTCTGTCCCTGAACGGAGAAACACAGTGCCTCAGATCCTTAGCAGCCCAGCTGCTTAAGGTTAGGTGCTCCGATAACAATTCCACAATATACAATAAAACCTTGAATTAACTTCGGATTTAACTTTAAATCTTTTCAAACACTATTTAAAGGTATATAGTAACTTAAAAATAAAATACACATAGATATATACTGTGTTTACATTTATTTACAATTATTTTGTACTGTACAGGGTTGTTCTTAGGCCACGAAAAAAGTACTTCAAATTAACGGACAAACGGGTTTAACGGACGATCCCCCCTATTAGTCCGTAAAATTGAGGTTCCACTGTATAACGCTACCACTTGGACATATTCATTTATGAAATGATGACAACACAATTATTACAATTTTTTAAAGTACATGACTTCTAACTAGAGGAAAGTACGCTTCAATTGTCCTGTATATTTTACTGTAGAAAATATACAAGAAATATAATATAATGACATCTCAAGAAGAGAATCTGTTAACACATTATTACACTGGGAAAAAAAACATTTTTTAGTTTTTCAGTAAAATACTCTGTGACAAGACTAATATTTCCAATAATTTTTCACGTTGTGCTTCGAGACATTTTGGGAGAATACTGGCACCATAAGAAGATATATCTTAATTTTTGCTCCAGTTTTGTTAGAAGACAAATGGAATCAAGGTACTAAGGAATATGTTGGTTTGTCTTAAAACTGCACCTTCTTTGCTTTCGCTGACGCAAATCTTTCAATCACCACTGCTCAAAATCGAGGTAAAAAAAAACTGTTGTTGGTAATATTCGATACTCACAGACAATCGGTGACGAATGTTGAGAGATGATTTATTTCTTCCTGCCTAATTAATGATTATTACACTACGAATAATTTGTTCAGTAGCCTCATGACGTCCCCACCAAATGGCGCCCATGGCTTGTTTCCTATTTGCCATACTCTAGATGACTGAATCTTTATTTATTTCAATTGCCTATCAATGATTTGAAATGGTTCTAATCATTATATAGAAGTGTGCTGCAAGTTCTCTGTGGGTGTCAGATCATTTCAAATCTTGTTGTGGTTGAGGTAGCTGTCTGCTTCGTAAAGGTATATTTGGTTAGTGGTCGAGAGAAGGTAAAAATAAAGATTTCGAATAATGATTTCCAATACAGGCATATCCCCCTTTGACCAGGATATTCGCGTAACACAATGTTCCTGTCGCGTATTTCCCGTCATTTGTCGTCGTGCAGAAATAAGTTAATTGCAGAAACTAAATTTGAAAGTTTTGTTGTTGATTCGTCATTTTCGCCGAGCTCAATTCTGGTTTTCGAAACTGAAATATCGAAACTCGGATTCTTCAAAACCCAAATCCTACTGTTCGTAAACTATAAGAATTGTACCCAAATGAAAAATGATATTACTTATACTTTCAACCCCTTATAATCCATACATGTATAAAAAGCTAAAATTGAAAATTTTGTTCAACGTTAACATCAGTAAACTTCATTGAATAATAAATAAACAATAAATTACTGACACGTTTAAATTCTTAATTCATTAGTAAAACTGTTACTATTAATTCTTGACCTCTAACAATACATTTCCCCTTCATTTTCAATGCGTAATACAGTGTAACCCGGATATAAGAGACCCGGATATAAGAGAAAGCCGGATATAAGAGAAATCCGGATATAAGAGAGATTTTATCTGGTCCCAAAGTGTTCCCATACTTACCTAAACAAAATAGACCAAACCCGGATATAAGATAAACCCGGATATAAGAGAAACTTCTCCGGTCCCGACAACTCTCTTATATCCGGGTTACACTGTATACAAATTGAATGCTGAAACTTGTTAAAATCAATTTTATCGGGGAAAAATGCAAAATTTGGTGCGTAATCATCATTTTCATTTTCCCAGGATCAGCAATATTTAGTTTACTAGTGGATAAAATAATTAAGATAAGCGATGGTGTAGCGGTAAAGCCAGTGGGCTTCTATAAAAAGAGATGCCGTAAGCTTGCATATTTATGCCGGATTCAGATGAATTTAGTGCTAAAATACCACCATGATAATTGTTTCTTTTCATTCTCTTCTTCGCAGATCTTGTGGCACGTGTTGCACCAGGTCTCTGTATTCGACCCTTCAAAAAGTGTGGTTGGTTTTGCACAAAGCCTTCACCACTATAATCAAATCATATATGCTCAGATCTGGGCTGTCGGTTCCTAGGAACTGTGCTGCTTGACCCTCATACGTCAAATACGACGGGAGAGTCCACCACTTAAATTAATAATAATATAGTACCTTCCGTAATCAATACAATCATTTCTGTCTGGATCCTAACGAAACTCCGAGTCGACCCCCGATAAGTATTGAGAACTAAAATTACTTTCGAGAAAATAATGTCAACCGATTTAGTTGTGTGATAAGTTTTGCTGTTACTTGGCCTCCCCCAACAGTCCTAATGTTGGTCTCTTGTTCGAATAGGGCCGTTCAGATACCAAAAAGAAAAAAAAAAGATGTTATAAATCGGGGGAACTGCTTGGCGTTTCTTTCGCGATTCTGATGCTGGGCTTTTTTTTCTCCAGGGATAAAACGGCGACAATGCCGAAATAATATAAAAGCAAATCTTTTTTTTTTTTTTCCTTTTTCGTTTTAAAAGTTTCTTGTTTTTAATTTATTTTCTGAAACCATTTCGGATTCAGAGTACCCAAATAGAACGAGAGAAGACAATACCACTTATGATAAATAGTATCTTCTTCTTGCAACCAATACATTTCATCATCTTTTATTTTCTTTTTATTTACTATCTTTTCTTTTATTTACCATCTTTTTCTACTTCTTTTTCGATAAAACTGCTTTCGATGATCAAAAGCCAATGAGGGCTGAATGGTCTGGATTCTCTACGGCATGCATCCTAGCCGTGCGTTGCTTCCCCATGATGCCTCTCACCCAAAAAGTAATAAGAGGACTTTCGAACCGAACCCTTTATTTCGTCCACTGGGGTAGATTGTTCTAGTTCCATGTGCCATGCCTCTTACGGATGTCTCAGTTATTTCCCTTTAACTCAACATTCCAAGTTTTTTGGTTCACCACTGCTGTGACCTGGTATTGAACTCACAACTCTTTGGGTCTCGTCACTAGATCTAAACAACGTCTTTATCCACTGCGTCATGTGTAATAAGAGGATGTCTATCTCTATCCTCTCTACACGATTCCGTCTCGGATCTCTGTCTTCGATTTCTATGTCTATATTCACCCAATGTAATAATCTAATTTTGTATTGGCATCTTGTCAAGATAAGGATTTCGCCGCTTGACTCCAAATTCCTTAGAGAGAAAGACATTCTCTTTTTAACTTGTTGACAATTTGTCCCCCAACATTTCTGACAGCTCGGTATGCGCTAAATATTTTGTTACTCGCTTTCGTTCAACTTATCTGTATCAACTAAATGCACAGTTACAATAACTGGCTTGTAAAACCTTTGCTATAAAACTTGCCCATAATATAACAGTATACATGCAATCATTAGATGATATGAGTTACATAAACGGTGAGTTTAAATATATTTGCCTTTATTACAAATCGTTTTCATGGTCACAAAAGAGAGAAAAAAACTTCGACATGATGTTATGTACGTAACATTTTTAGAGCGGCTGTTTTTGTTTCGTTTTTTTGTTTTGTTTTGTTTTGTTTTGTTTTGTTTTTATTAATGTTCACCCAATAATAGCCACAAAAGCCACTCAAGGTAGAGGACTTCTGTGTGATATTGTATTAGCGTAAGAATAAGCAAGAATTGAAGCTCTTGGAGCTATGCAGGAAAGATAACAACTACTTCTAGAGTTGAAGAGGTCAAGATTTAATTAGTGAATAACATTTCAGAGTTCAGTTGGATAACGTTAGAAGTATAATATGGCAGTAGGCTTTGGGGGGAATCGGAAACCCAGTCCTAAACAAGAAACAAGGAATAAACCTATACTCCTGTCCAAAAGACCAGAGGGGAGAGTGAACCGGGCGATAGGTGGACTTCTCTACACCTATCGCGTATTTTCTAAGTCTGGCACAAGGCTAAATGATAGTGTATAAATACCGTGTTACACAGTCTGCCTAGGGGAAGGGTATGCCCACCAATCTTAAATTCAGTATTCAAAATTTCCGTACAAAATACTGTTTCATTCACAAGTCAGAATGCAGCATGTGTTATGAATATTTACTAAGTTTAACACTTTTTAGGAAATTAGCGATTGAAATACTGGCCTTTTTTTTTTTTCATTATTTATCTAGCTCGAACGCCAACCACTGATGCCATTGAAAACAATGTATCGATGAAAACAAGGTAGTCTATTTCAAACACGAAGCAGATAACTACAGGAGATAAAGAAGCGCCCTACTTTCAAATCTCTTTTATCTCTAAAAACATCTGAAAATTTTGCATATCAATAATAGGACGTCAGCTTTCTTAAAAAAGACGTTAACAAATTTTACTTTTTTTTCTTATTATCTTTAATTATACAAAATAACATTTAAATTATCAAAATATTCTGAAAGACAAGCTGAACAAGTAAAATATTTCCTTTTCCAATATCTTTAATAGTCATCATGCGGCGTCATTTTTATCTGTTAGTCAGTCACAGTCAGTCACAGCCGCCATTTTCAAAATTCCTTCATGAAATCAGACGTTGCTTTTTTTATTTTATTCTGTTTTGCACGAGTTTTAATTGAAGCCATTATCTGATTGCATTTTTAGATTCTATCTTTACTGTTGTTAGGAGCGGTCATTTTTTTCGAATATCACGAAACTAAATCAACTTTTTTCTGTGATCGAAATCTTTAAAACTATTCATTTCGATAAAAATCGCCATGATAAATTGTTTTAATCTTTTACCGGCTTTAACATTTGTTGTTCGGTACACTCATTCACTTAGTGCGGCCATTACAGTTTAAGACAGTCGTTACTAGTGACTTTATTCTTTGCGTATCAGCTAAAATTTGTTACGATTATCGATCAGATGCAGGCATTTACGTATTCAAATAAAAACAAAACAACATACATCAATCAATAAAACTGGAGGACTGGAAACGGTTCCAAGGATTAGTCTAAAGATTTGTAAGAATTAGAAATTAAACGAGGAATTGAAACGATTCTGTGCATATCACTGTTGAAGTTGGGAAAAACACTGTCGTGTCCATGGGGTTAACCCCACTTACTTTACTAAAAAAACACATCGCTAGGGGACGCTCCTTAAGCCTATAAATAGGTAGTAATATTCTGTCATCCTCTCTTTTCTATGATGTAAATCACACGTGGAGAAAATGTGTCCCCCCCCACCGGTAAACACGTCTTTCACTTCACTTTCATTTACATTTCTCTAGGACTCCCCCTACACCAAAATTTAACACACACAACATTCTCGAGTTTAAATGTTTTCTTTTTTCATATTCATTGTTAAGTCTTATGCAACAATCTTCTGTTGTCTATCTATACCTTTGTTTTGTTACCACATACATTATCGTTTGTTTGTATATAGATTTGTTGTTGCTTTATTCATTTAATACATTCACATTCGAGTCTGCAATTATTGTTTTGAGAAAAATATACCATGAAACACTTGTTTTCTAACCTAAATACAACCATCATTCCAACAACATGTCCATAAAGAAATTCATAAATAAAAAAATTAATTATACTATCACGGCGTCGTGTCCAGAAAAAAAAAAAAAAATTAATTATAGTGTAAAATAATAATAAAATAATTATAACAATTATAATTATCATTAATTCAATCATTCTAAAACTATAAGAATCGACCCTACTTTTCTCCTCTACACACACACACAGACACGTGAAAACTCTTACTATCGGACAGGCCGTCAACACGTGCGTCAGCGAAAATTTAATCTAATCCTTTTCAGACCGTAATAGTAATATTTATCTTTTAGCACTCGACAAAAATTCGGGGTAAGAAAACACCAGACTCTTTTTGTATTTTCCAACTAAATTTTCTCGACACTAATTACAAACATCTATAAAAATAAAAACAAACAAACGAGAAAAACTGTATACACTTTGCTTATTCTTATCATTCTGTCGGATTCCAATCCATATTTGATTGACATTTGACCCCAAACGAACAATTTTATCCAGCATTACTGTCTCTCGTGTCTCCAACACAACATAACAACCAGATAATAAATAATACTTTTTTTGTTGTTTCCACGTCATGTATTTCCGCATTTTTATGGGTATTTCTTTGTATATATTAAATGTAAGATGGGTTATAATTATTTAATCAGTTACAACTCTCTCATAACACTATGAAAAGTGCCAGAGACCATGACATTTAATCTTTAGTTGTGACACTACGATAACTTTGGTGTCAAGAATAACTCGTAGTACCTGTGAAAATTTCATGGCTTTGCTATTCCAATTTTCTGATGAATCATAATCGTTAAATTAATGATTGAATAAATTCCTCGCGAATTCTACGACCATAAAAAATAGCCATGAAAATTCCCCTATTGCATCGTTAAATATTTGTCTGTCTTGATGGCGAGAATACAGACTAAGTCTCTTTCAATCATTCTCTCAAAGTTGGCTGTATTATGTTGTTTGCAATCAAATAGACAAAACAAAATCACAACACACACACACACACACATACATACGAAAGGGTAGTCAGAGTTTCTCACCCTGACCCACTTCCCAAAATCTAACCAAATGACCAAACATCTGAATATATTTTTTTAAATTTGGTATATTTATAGGGGAAGAGAGTACAGTATTGGAGATAATGTGTTTACGGATATTAAAAAAAGTGTAGTCATAGGAATTAACATTGTATGGCGAGTGTCAGTTTCACACTTCAATGCAGTCTTCAGATCTTTGAGTTTTGGCCAGAATCTTACACAGATTCTATGCAGTGTTGGTTTCTGTATGTATCCTGTCTACACAGACACACACACACACGCAATATATATATACTGACTGATCCCTTTCAAGGTTAACAAGTGTGTAACAGCGGTAAGATAATTATGGAATAGTCGTTTCCCAAGTCCTAACTTATTCTCCTCTTTGTCCACAATCGTGATATACTAGTATAAAATACCCGTAAAAATACCCCTATTGTATCGATAAATATTTCATCTTAACAACTTTAACAAAATATTACAATAATAATCATATGTATGAATGCAGGTCATTATTTAAAGAAGTAAGAGGGTACAAATGAAAAGATTTAAAATCGATAAGTTTTTCTATTTCATCGACGAAGACGTTATGTCCATGAGAGCGTTACCATCTCGTATATCTTTTTTCTCACTGAAACCAAACAGCATCTCCGAAATGTCATTTCCGTCTTTAATCGTGATCAAAATGTAATAGTCCATTTATGAGGTATTGGCTGAGAATAACATAGTAACTAAAGAACGAGGGAACACGCAGAATTTTTATATGGCAATTAGACTACTACTTCTACTACTACTATTACTACTAATAATAATAATATTAATAAATGTCCTGATGCTACACAAGGCGCATCTTTGTGGTTTGTGACCTTAATTGAATATATATGTACATGTACATGTTTTGTTTTCTTGAATTACGATAGGCTACAATAAATACTCCATTCAGTATTATATAGTTGCTTGTCACTTGCCTGACCGTAACTAGTTTGGGCATGTCTCCCAGGGGCTGACGTACTGTGCATCTCTGCTCGCGAGTGGGATTAGTGGAGGGAGCATCATTACTGGATGATGAGAGCTTTGTCATTTTTCAGGTTTGAAGTTACAACCCACCAAGGTAATCTGGGAGCCACATCGAAATACTTGGGAATACCTTCAATCGGAGCCGACATAAAGGTATTTCTAACTGGGTCACACATGTAAGGTTGTACACTGCTTTTATCAAAACTTGTCACCATAGCATGCGCATTTGGCTGTAATGCTTGTGCGTGGTATACCCGTGGTATAAACTGGACGTCATGATGGGTATATATGGTTTCGTATATTTATACTCGGTCTCACGTTGACTGCTGACCTGAGATGGAATAAATACATTGAGTCAACTGCCTCGTCCACCGCAAGGAAAGTTGGCTCCCTGAGCCGCGCCAGGAAGTTTTTCTCCCCGGAGTAGATCCTCCAGATCTACAAATCAACAATTCGCCCTTGCATGGAGTATTGCTGCCATATATGGTCTGGTGCTCCTTCTGTTTGCCTCGGGGTTCTTGATAGGCTCCAGAGGCGGATATACAATGTAGTTCGCCCTGCCCTGGCGTCTCGTCTACAGTCACTTTCTCACAGACGCGCCGTCGCCTCCCTCTGTCTGTTCTACAAATACTTTCATGGTAATTGCTCCGAGGAGCTGCATTCGCTGGTTCCCAGACGTCATGAGTTCCAGCGCCTTACGAGGCTGGCATCCCGCTCTCATCCCTTCACTGTCGAAACTCCTAAATGTAGCCATCTCTTCTACTCTAATAGCTTCATGTCTCGCACCTGTCGCCTGTGGAACTCCCTTCCCTATTCCTGTTTCCCTGTGAGCTATAATCTCCAGCTATTCAAGTGTAATGTCAATCGACATCTCCAGTTGCCTTGATCTATCCACTACCCTCATCCTTTCTTCTATCACTCCTATCTGATCTTGCTCTAAATTTTCTGTAACCCTTGCGTCCTAGTGGCTTCCCGCCTTGCTTGGGGTGAAATGCTTAAAAAAAAAAATATCCCAGTGTCACTTTTTTGTCGTGCTGATTTCATATAATAATAATAATAATAATAATAATAATAATAATAATAATAATTTTCCCATGCAAATCATGTTGAAAATACATGTCGGCAGAGAGATGTTGCAGCCCCAGCCGACAAAAATACATCTTTGAAAACGTTTGCAAAACTCGGCAAATACAAGAACTTCGAAATATAAATCAGCAGAATGTGGTTTTACCATTTATTATTTGGGCTCTTGCAAATAGGGGCAAACTCGTACTACACAATGCAAAAGCAAAACACAATAATAATAATAATAATAATAATAATTGTACATCGATATCACTTGATTGTTAGTTGTAGCTTGTTCGTGAATTTCTTTATGGTCTTTACTTAAGTTTTAAAAAATAGAAAAATAAAAAATATTTTCTTAGCAGATGAAAATGAGCTTCCATGACCACATTATACTGTCCATCCAAAATCCTGAGAAAAGATTATTATTATCGTATCAAACATTTTATTTAGTAAGGGGGGGGTGATAATGACATCGCTGCCAGTTCTGCGAAAATTTCCTTCCAAGCCAAAAAAAAAAATTGTAGTTCTTTAAAAAAGAAGAAAAAAATAGCGATTCTTAAAAAAGAAAAAAACAGTGCTTCTTAAAAAAAATGAAATAAATAGCGCTTCGCAAAAAAATTAGAAAAATAGTGGTTCTTTAAAAAAAAAGAAAAATGGTTCTTAAAAATAAAAAAATAGTGATTCTTAAAAAAAAATAATGCTTCTTAAAAAAGAAAAAAAATATAATTCCTTAAAAAGACGAAAAACTTGTGATTCTTAAAAAAGAAGAAAACTAATGCTTCTTAAAAAAAAAGAAATATATAAAAATAGTACTTCTTTAAAAAGAAAAAAAAATGAGGGTGAGAGAAAGAGAGAGAGATAAAGAGGAGAAAGAATAAAATTTGTGAAGTAGCAAGAAATATCTTTTCCAGCCTATCATAAGTTGAAATAGAAATAACATGGAGGGAAAAACAGACTTTGTCTGACAGTGGAAAAATAAAAATAAAACAAATAAAATTACAAAAATAACTAAAAATAAAAATCGGCATGAACGTGAAGTTCACGACCATAATCATTGGGAGTAAATATTTGGAATGGTCCCAAGGCCTTTTATTGCCAAATGGTGAATTGTTGAATTTCATTATCCTAATAAACCACTTCGTCTTCAATGGGTAAAAAAGCTCCGTCTTCCGACAGAAATATTTGAATTCGTAAAATCTACATCAAACTACCTTCAACCTGATTGATAAAAGATTTTGTTTTATTCTTATTTTTGTTTTTTATTTTTTATTTTTATTTTTTTTTATTTTTTTTTTTTTACTTTTTTATTTATGTTTATTTTTATTTTTATTTTTTTTTTTGTTTATAATCCCGATTGTTGTATCATTGATGTTTGTTAAGTACAAAAGAGAATCAAAATGAATTCGACTGGGACAGATCTATTCACGCGTTCAAACTCGGTTCTAAGAATTCAATACCCTGATCCTTGTACAGATGATCTGGTTTTACCAGTTATCTAATATGGGAAAAATTTTGCGTGGTAAGGCAGACTAAGCTCTTTAGCCATGGTTGGTATCCAGTCTAGGAAAAGGACAACTTTGAATTCAAAAACGTATTTAGCCATGGCGTAACATGTACAATGTCGCCATCAACAAGATCACAGAGTTCACAAGGAATCTATAATCTCAACTCACGTCGAGCCAAGACGTCGATCTATTATTATTATTATTATTATTATTATTATTATTTGGTTAGTTTTTCCTAATTTTCTCGTCTTTTTTATTTTGATTCGTATTTAAATTTTTATAACATTTCAACCATATACCCTCTTGACTTACTCAGTGTCTGTTACGTCCTGAAATGTCATCAGAAACATGCATATGCATCTTTATTCATATACGTCACACTTGCGAGTTTTTCGTTTTCTTTCCTTCGGATATCTGCGCTGAACGCGCTATCCACCACTTCATCAACCCCACTGAGTCAGGCCGGTCCCTGTAATATCTGTGGTCGTGTTTGCCTCTCACACATTAGATTTTGCAACGACATGACACGCTGCACGAGAGTCTGACATTTGAGCACGAGAAATCAATGGTCATCCAAAAACTACAAAGCCGACGATGGTCAGAAAATTATTTAAAAATTCAAGACGAACTGAACAGTCATAATAATTATTGTTCTGTCGACTTAGAAACCATAATTATTTAATGGTGACGAAAAGTGTTGTTTTCCAATCAGCAGTGGGCTGTTGACATATGAGACTACTTTGGTTCGTTACAGAGAGGCCAAGAGAGCAAGGAGGAAGTACAAACAGTGGAAGGGGCACCGCAACTCCATCAGCATCATTAGGACATGTCGGTACGTGCAATATTTGTAGTCGTGTAGTAAAGAAAACACAGCAAGGTTTGATGTCTCATCTCTCTTCCTCAAGGCCGCGTTTTAATAACGATTGTAGAATAAACGCATTAGAATTTCAATTAATTGACTGACTTGTCGGTTTAACGGTATATCAGCTTCTTATGGGTCATTTAATACCGGATCCGGCCCGAAATGTTTTTAATTTGCTCACGGAGTCGGCCTAGTTCCAAAAATGGTATGATATGTTGGGCTACGGCCTCGAGTAAAATTGAAAAAGTGTGACACACTGAATTCCCACTTATTATATAGATGTTATTCCCCTTTTCACAATAGAATAAATTGTAGATGATACAGAGTTTTTGTATATATACATGTTTGCGTGGACATGATTACTAGAGGCGGTGATATGTGTGTTTTATGTTGTAGTTTTGTTGAAGTTATATTTTGGAATACAGTTTGATTTCTTTAAGAAATTATTGGATATTATATGGCTTCATGTCATGAAAAGAGTTCTTTCATGTTGCTTGTTTGGTTGGCTGATTTTGCTAGCGGCATATCAACCTCTATGGAATATTTAATGACGAAATCTAAATATTTGGAAAGCAATTCTATGCCTTCAAATACAGAAAAAATGTATTGCTGGTCATTTTACTATAAACGTATATTGTTGGGCTATCTTTATATAAAATGTATTGCTGGTATTTTTACTATAAAACTGTATTTTTACACTTTCATAGTGTTTTGTTTAGAGGTTCATTGTTTGTTCATAGCTCGGATACAAACAATTGCTACCATCACGTGTCAGGGTGGGCATGGGAATAACGGCAATTAAGATGTAGTTTCGCACTCCTTTAATTTTCCAATCAAAGGTTTTGCTATCGGATGTTCTTTATCGTCATATCCATGACAAGAGAATTTCGATAAAAAAACCAACAAAAATAAGATTCAAGAAATAAGTAACACAATTAATAATTGACAATGCTTCCTCTAATAAATCAAAATAATATTACTGAAGTAAAAGGTAAATGACACAGACACTTGTATCAGAGGATGCCAGTCTACTAGAGCAGCTAGCTAATCCCCATTACAGACACCTGTTCATATACATTTACGTTTGTTCAACACCGACAGAGTTCACCTGTGGTTTATAGTGCAACCATGCTGAGCGGACCTAAGTTACAGTTTCTTGGAGAGAGCGCGTTATCTAGCAACAATCTGAACAAGACTAGCAGACTCAAACCCTCGGTCACGATGACTTGTGATTTCGTGCTACCACAACGACGGCTCCCAAGGGTTGTGTTTACCCAATTTCACTCAAAAGGCTTGCTATGGTTTTCAGTCACTTTCCAAAAGTTTCTGGGATCCTCCAGACCGATAACATCAAGAAGTTACCTTCCTGACAAATTGACTAATGGTGAGATTCGAACCCGGGTCTCATGGTCAGAAAGCGATCGTTCTAACCATTCGGCGGTAATATTATTAGTAGTAGCTTATTATTGTTACTCCTCACTCTGTATCTTGGTTGTAAATCATACTTATTATAAAATCCAGGTTGTGTGTGTGTGTCTGTTTGTTTATATATTGGATCGGATTTCCTACATTTTTCAACAAAACTTCATAGGACTACGTAAAATTACCTTGCGGTGGTTCTAACAGCGCCAAAAATTGGAAAAACACAATTGTTTTTGCACGAAATCAATTTGAAAACACGATTAAGAGGCATCGCTGTCACGAGAATGAAAGGGGGACAACTCATATCGAGTTACACTTATTATAAAACCCAGGTTGTTTGTGTGTGTGTGTGTGTGTTCGTTTATATATGGGATCGGATTTTCTACATTTTTCAACCGATTTCAACAAAACTTCACTTTTTTTTGGTAGGTAGTGTTTCTTATTGTTTTGCACACTTTTTTTCTTTATTTTTACATTCAGAATGCTTTTAAAATTCCATTTACAAGGCAACTGTTTATAATAAAATTCTATTCAATCGGTAGACTCATAACGATTGAAAATAATGTTTTTGTTTGAGTTTGGGTTTGACCAATTCGTAAAAAAAAAAAACTCATTAAGACATAAATAATAATCTTTGTCAATTTTATTTTTCAGTCTTTATGATGGTCGATACTTGATCTATCTCTTACTGTTACATCCCCGGGCAACGCCGGGCTCTACTGCTAGTCAAGAATAAATATTGACACTCAACACAACTTACAAACGACACATCATCGTACTGTATATATTGTTCTTACAAACTTAAATGCCATGTCCCTTCAGGACATTGACGATCATGGATCTCCACAGATTCCTTTTCTTTTCAATATCTAACTTGTCATTACTTCTTAGAAAAATAGTGGAGTGGTTTCCCGGTTTTGGTTTCACGGTTTTGAAGTCAAAGTAATTCTTCTCCTAGGCTAAAGAGCCCAATGTTATTTAACTCATAACTAGAAGGAGTAGAAATGGGTTAATTTTTCCAAACAGACTAGGAGTGAATTTGAATCTTGCTAATCCATTTTTCGCAGCGGTACCCGTCACGCCACCCGCATATCCTAATTGTACAGGTACTGTACTTTAATAGATTTCTTATCATTAAAAGTGTTATTTTAGTCGTTTCATATGTTTGAGTGGACGTCTCTGTTTATTTACAAGCAGTTAAATTAATGGATACCGGCTTAAATTGTCGAAAGCCTTACTAAAGAAAATACGCCTCTTGACAAGAATCGAACTTGAATTCCCTTTTTTTCTGGGAAACCACTTTTTAGCAAATCATGATGTTACCTTTCGGCCATATTGTACTATGGTATATTCGCATATACGATAACAACTATATAACTAGAATTCTATTTGCTTCACGTCCTAGCTCATTACTATTATTGCCCGTTATGAAAAATCAACAGTGGTCTCCTCTTTATTTTGTTACTCTCCTCTTTGAGAGAGTTATTTCTGTTTACTGGGTCTATAAAAGGATACTATACGCGAACCTTGTATTCTCAGTTGAATAAAGCTTTCTTAAAGCCTGCACCTGCGTCCTTTTGTCATTACATTGCCCATAAAAACATTCTCTGACGAAAGGGGTTTTATAATTTGTATGCTTTTTTATTTGAAATTACATGTTTGATTGTTTCATTAAAATTAATGAAGAATTAATTTGTAATTCTCCCCACAAATATTCTGCTTCATGAATTAAGTCAGCAAATAAAAATTAGTTTAATAAATTGACCGACAGACCTGAACGTTTCTACGGTTACCAGTTATAGGGAAAATATCGGATTTCTCTTTCTCTCCAACTCTTTCCTCCTTTCGATGTTTTTCTCTTCATTTTTTTTCTCTTCTATCGATGTAAACTCCAAACATGTACTTCTCCCACCAGTAATTCAACACGCATGTGCACATTCGGTGCATATTATATTATTATTATTATTATTATTATTATTATTATTATTCAGCCTATGACATTTTTCTCCGCAGAGGAAGTAGCAGACAAAAAGATACCATTAGAAAGAAAAATATCGGAACCCACACAACATATTTATAAGTAAAAAGAAAATATCATTCCGCTTTTCCACCAGAATGCTACCTCCCCACCTCACACACACGCGAACTGAGAAAAACAAAATCATTTTACAGGCATATCTTAAGACAGAATTTCCATCTTTATAACTACGATATTTTATTTCCATAAAAATATTGTCAGTTTCATGTGTAACAACCTCACACGGTTATTCATAAGATATGGGTAATATCGTAGATCCCATGGTACAAATGTGGTATTGTGTTGGATGGAAAGTATAGTAAAGGAAGGCTGAATTCTGTTGATAAAAACGCAATGTGAATGGAACTATGTAGAATAGCTAACAGAAGAGCAATTTCACTGTCCCTCTCTTTTAGGCTTTGTAATGGCTCGGAATGAGAAATCGAAAAGCCGAGTTCGAATTCGAGTTGGGTTCATTACATTCACTTACGCGCAAATACCCTTCCGAAAATTATGAATCCATCTTTTCTCGACCCCCACCTCTAGCTCCGACTTAAATAGCAAGACTGACTGGGTCCTATAATTTTGACTGCTAACCAATCTACCGCAGAAAGAAATGGTAGTCTACTGCGTGAAAACTTCCATCTCGTCAGTCATGAATCGGAAGAGACATGATCGCCCAATTACGTATGACATTTGACTTGACTTAATCTAAATCATATATCGTGAATAAATAAAATATTTTGCTATTTACCTTCTGGGCGAATTTTTGCCACTCATCAAAATCTAAACGTCGCTTGTTACAAAAGCTCTAGAAACAGCAATGATAAAAATGCTTTGCTCTGTTTTGTTTTGAAGTGCTGAAAATAAAACCTCAAATTTGTAGTTCGGGAAGTCTGTTTCTAACCACTGGTCAAAACCTGCAAGATATATTAACCGTTTATTATTAACGTAGACAAATCATCCAAGTGAAAAGTAACTATTAAAACAATTGGCTAAGGGGTTCGTAAAAATATAGTCAATTAAGGGATAAACAATCTTCACTAATTTGGATCTCTTTTATCACATGCGAGGGTATTTTTCAGACATTATCTGTTTTTCCATGAACGTACTGCATTTTCATGGTATTATAGAATCTTTGGTTATTTACAAGACCTGAAAGTATGCTGAAACTTTAAAATTGATCTTATAGTGTTTCACTTTAATGCGGGAGCTTGAGGATAGAGAATATTCCTCGTTGCACTTAATAGGTATTAGTACATCCGTGATATACTCACACATTAATACAAAGGAAGGTAAGACCTGAATAGTTGAAAGAAAGAAAACATATATGCATTGTGCGCAAATATATTTTTATATACTGCTATATCATACAATAAATTTTATATATCGCCCTGTCATACAATATATTATATATATATATATATATATATATATATATATATATATATATATATATATATATATATATATTTGAATAAAAACAGACCACTTTAAGGTTCCATGTAATAAATTATTTCACCACAGCCCTTTTAAAGGGCTCTGGATAATCAGGCTTTACTTCCGAAGGTTGAAATGAAAAATGAAAAGAAATTTACACATTTTTGACGGGCCGTATGAAGCATATGTAAATTAACGAAGTGAGGAAGTGAGGGGAAGAGAAGACATGAGTGAGTTAGATGTACCATTTCAATTCTTTATCCCTAACCCCACTTGGTGTGGACCAGACATCGCTTAACTTAACGTATGTTGTCTCTAGATATGGGTAAGGGGTGAAGAAAAAACCGACATAAAAGGAAAAAGATACAATAAAATAAATCATGATCATGAGAGAAGGTTTCACTCAATTTTTTGGACGCTGTTATTTAGCATTACTTTAAAGGGTATATTTGGGGGTTAAAGTTTGATATAAATCTGATGATCCAGAGTCCTTTAAAAGGGCTGTGGTGAAATAACTTATTACATGGAACCTTAAAGTGGTCTGTTTTTATTCAAACATATTTTCTCTGAATTTACATTGAGCTCTCAGGATATCATCCTCCTTGGGTCTACCCATACGGATTACCTAGTTTTGCATAAAACTATATATATATATATATATATATATATATATATATATATATATATATACCTGTTACTATTTGTCTCACGCAGTGAAACTATAACACATGGATACAAACAAGCTGTGTGGACGAGGGAAAAACAAGAAAGTCTTACTTGTAATATTTCCCGAAGAGAAGACGACCAGGCCGTTGGTGTCTTTTGTGTCCCTCGTTGGGACCCTGTAGTCTTCTCCTGCTTCTATTCGTCGCTTTCACTCATTCCTTTCTCCCTTACGGTCTTAACAACAACTGGGATTCGTCAGTCACCAATCATCACGTGACCCTCGTGAAGTCATCATCCAAAGGGAGATAATCGCCCCCTCCCCCTGCGTCCTTACAACTGCTTCACGTCGACGAATATTGTAATTTTCGCCAGTTTTTATCTTATTTTGTTTCCTTGAGAACTCGGCTTCAAAAGTAAAATCCAATTTACTCATAACTTTCTGAATGAAAGGTTGGTTCTCAGAGATTTTGGTATTTGAAGTGTGTGCCATATCGAATAATATTGGGAGCATACAGACAGATAGACACTGACATATATATATATATATATATATATCAAGCATGAAGTGCAGTTCAATTTACATTACATGAATCATTCATACAAAAAACACAGAAGGAATAGATGAAACCTTGTAAAAAACTAAAAAAGACCTTATGCAACTGGAATTTATAAACAGGGATCATATCATTCATATACATGTTCGGGGTTAGTGTACTTTATTAAAATTGTTTGCGAAGATGTATTCTCGCCATTTAAATCATTAACTTCTATATCTGTTTTTTGTATGAATGATTCATGTAATATATATATATATATATATATATATATATATATATATATATATATATTAGGTGTATAGACTGATTGTTCCGGTGAGACTGGTTAAAATTTTTGTTATGGCTTTCGCCAGTTTATGGGGAGCGCACCTAATACCTGATACAATAGGAGGTACTGGATTTTATTATTAATAATATTATTATTTAATCATTACACCCCAAACAAGGTGATAATTCCACAAGGACGCAGAGTGAGACTAGGAATGAACGAAATTAAGTAGACTTTAGTGAGGAGGAGTAAAGAAAGGACAATAAAGAAACAGGATTCAGGAAGACAGAAGATCGTGATTGATGTTGCTTTTAAATTTTTTGAAGATTTTAGATTTAGGGAAGCAAGAAATCGGAAGGGAGTTTCACAGCTGAGAAATGCGAAAAAAAGAAACTATTAGGACAGAACTGTTGGTTTCATACAACCAGCTCAACAGTAAAACGGTGAGACTCAGTTGCAAATATAGTAGCATTCTTAAATTCATGCACTCGAGGTACCAAGGTGAACAGCACATCAGAACAATTTCCATGAAAATATTTGTAGAAAAGACAGAGGGAAGCTACGTCACGACGGTGAGAAAATGATTGAAGTCGAAATGACAGGTCAGGATCGATTACATTAAGACCCTTTTTTGAATTTTGTCAAGAATCTTGAGACATATATCAGGAGCACCAGACTGCCATTTTGTGTGATTTGGGCACTTGGTTGAAAAATATTAGGTGTATAAGTTTCCGGAGAAAAAAGTTTCTCTAACTTAAAAAATAAGTGCTAAGATATATTATGCACGCTTTATAAAATTAGTTGCCTTCAACTATCTCTTGACATACTTTCATTGAGCTTTACTCGAACACTAGGAAACCATGTCCCAACTCAGCAATACGTCTCCTTCGATAGGCGGCTAGGATTATTACCTGGCGACTAAGGCTACTCCAAAATTGAAAAGTACTAAGGCGGCTTGAGCAAATTCTCTCCTTAGTCCACGTATATGTGAGCCCACACCCGACTTTAAACTTGACCTTGTATGAGATTGCGCTTGAGTGGGAATACGGTTTAATACCTATTTTCATTGCGCTTTAAAATTATCTAAACAAATTGCTCGTTGTCAAAGCTGACAATGGAGATAACTGCTTTTTGTTATTACTGTCTGAGTACTAACTTGGAGAGTTGAGTTAAAGGGAGATAACTGAGACATTCGGAAGAGGCGTGGCATGTGGAACTAGAACAATCTACCCCGTTGGACGAAATAAAGGGCTCATTTCGAAATTCCGATGATCTGAAGAAGGCCGGAGCGTACAACGGCCGAAACGTCGTGAATATGGCAGTAAAGATGAGGACAACAGCCCGGACAATGTAAATAATGTAAATAAACGTTTTGTTATTTATTATTTTTATCCCAGGGTTTTAATGACTATACTATTTCCTCGGTCAGCCAGCATATCATACGAATGACAAAATATTTTTTAGTCAAGAAATTCGACGATGAGACAAGGCGCAGGGATCAGTACATTCATGTCTTTCTGAATGGCATTAGCACAACGGGAACATAATCAGCTTCGACCGGAATTCGAACTCGGTTTGCTAATTATACAGAAGACGATGTAAACGTAGTAAATATGGAGAGATTCGAGTGGGAGACACGTGCACATGCAGGGCCGGCGTGTACTATCCCCTGAACCTACCGACGGGAAAGGTAAGCCTGATTCGGAGCCCTGGACAGTGCTTTGTGACCCTCGTTATCTTGTCAACATTTGCTTTTTTTTCTATCTACATTTATATCATCATGTGCTGTGTTCTTTCAGGAAATAGACGATCATGGCTCTCCACATCCTCCTATCTCTTGTAGTTCTCAATAAGGTTTGTCTTTTTGTTATTTCTCCCAGACCCTGTTCTGCCATCCACTTGTTTAAGCTCGTTAAGCATGACACATGTTGCTTTCCCTTGTCCCTCTTTCCCTCTACCCGCCTGTGAGTATTAGATTTTCCAAGCCTTACGTTACAAATTAAACTGAACTCAACTGACTATTAAAGGATGAAAAATTTTTGCGGATTTTGACTGCATTCAGCGGTCTTTCTTTTTTCTTTTTTCTTTTTTTTTTTTTTTTTTTGTCCAAATATGTGAATTTGTTTTGCTCATGCTACGACCCGAAAAAACACTATATAAAATTCACTATTTTTATGTATAATGTTGAATGTGTTAAATTATTCAACTTTTTAACAAGAAAAATCTCAAGTTGATGTTCAAAATTGCCTCAAAACATTGTTGATTTATTTAAGATGGAATAATCTGTTCTGACATGTCTCTAATTTGTATTTATATACATTGTATTTATTTTCTATTTTTCTAGTTGAATTGTTCACCTATACTGCATATGATTTATTATTGTACAGAATTAGGTTACAATAAAAGTTATATTTTATATGAATACCTGTTTATGAAAACTGAGATGTAGTAGAGTGGGGGGAGCGTATCATAGATTTGAGGAGTCGTATCATAACATTGGTGACGGCACGAGGCCCTTGCGCCGGTCCTGGTAACCATCAATTTTGAGTAGCTCTTGTGTCTTCGAGTGAGTGAATATATAAAAGATAGAGGTGTTACTATTGGTAAATAAATGAATGATTAAAAAGACAACTTTTATATATGGAAGAGTAAATGTAAAATGAATAAACTCTGCGTCACGTAAATATTTTTTTTTATTTCTAAATTGTATAATAATCGATATATTAGCTAATTTTCTTTTCCTTCGTGACAAATAACTTGGGTTTAAGACTGTCGAAGCTTGTGTTTTGCAATTTTAACTCTAGCTCATCTCGATTAAAATCCAAAATCTCCCACATTTTTCGCCGTTGGCGCGAAGCACGAGATCTCGTTTCAAGACATTATTGATAATTATCCATAATGTTGAATGTGTTAAAATAATTTAACTTTTAATAAGAAAAACCGCAAGTTGATGTTAAAAATTGCCGCAGAACATCCTTGATTTATTTAAGATGGAATGATCTGTTATGACATCTCTCTAATTTGTATTTAGATACATTGTATTTATTTTCACTTTTTCTAGTTGAATTGTTCACCTATATTGAATATGATTCATTAGTGTACATAATTAAGTCACAATAAAATTTGTATTTTATATGGCTACTACCTTATAAAAATTGAGAATTAGTAGATTTGGGAGTATCGTATCATAAATTCGGGGAAGCACAAGACACTTGCACCAGCCCTGTGTCCAACGCCAATTGAAATTTGATTTTCGCACTTTTTTGTTCCCATTTATACGAAACTGACATTGTCTGTCCTCTGGAGTTGGGGCAGAGTATCATGGATTCGGAGGTGGGGGCCACGGGAACCTTGCATCGGCCCAGCGCTCATGCATAATGAATTTTCTTGAATTTCCTTTTCTTTTCCACGCAAGTTCACCTATCTACCTAACCCAAATTCACCCTCTTACGTCCACTAATCAGCTCAAAGATTTACGGAACGCTTCAGTCGAAGAAAATGACAGTCATTAACGATGCGGCCGGTTGTTCACCAACTGCAGAGAATCAAAGAAATACGTGATCCTAATTTAAGTTCAAGTTTTTCTTTGTGCTTATCTTTACCAATTCAGTCGTGTAGCAACCCCCATTCATCGCAGATAACATTATAACAAGTGTCAACATGCTGCAACGTCTATAACCAATATGGATAGTGTGTGTGTGTGTGTGTGTGTGTGTGTGTGTGTGTGTGTGTGTGTGTGTGTGTGCGTGTGTGTGCTTGTGAAATTGAAAATAGGTTTTCAGGTCAGGCCTGCTTCTTGATTGTCGTAGCTGAATAGTTCTCTTCTTTGCCAGAAGATGACACTCCAACCCTGAGCAAAGTCATTATTTCGAACGCAGATTATTCATTTCTTCTAAACAAGCCATGGCCCTCTCCGCTTGAAATATTGATGCAGCACAATCTTTCAACACCTTCACTCATTTCTCTTCCATTTAGCTTTCTGCATTAGTAAATATCAATAAGACGTCTAATATTTTTAATTTATTTTATTCTAAACTAGCTTAAAAGCCGCACTCCGTGCTTGACTTTAGAGCTAGATCCTGAGGCGAGGGTATAATTGTGCCTCCAGCCTAAAACTGAAACGATCTCTGGTCTAGCTTAAAAAACAGCAATGATAATTTTGAATAAATAACTTTGAATTCCTCAATTCACTCCATGGAACTTCAAAACCTCACTTTAACTCTGATTCGGGCTATAAGTCCAATTCCGGCCAAAAGGCCGATTTGGGCTGAAAGTTCAATTTTGGCCGAAACTCCGATTTGGGCTGAAATTCTGACATGGGCTGAAAATCTAATTCTGACCGAAAAGAGACAACAGAAATTTCTTGGACACATAATGAGAAAGGGAGGCTTGGAGAATTTCACATTGACAGAATATATTGATGGCAAAATTGGTAGGGAGAAGCAGCGAGCTAGCTACCTGATGATCTTGTGTGAATAGATGGTGAAAAAGTGGTTGAGTGGGTGTGACAGCAAAATGGCAAATATTAGTAAGAACAACTAGAGAAATTGTGCCTCAAATCATCAAATTTGTTGAAATGTGGATCTGAAATTAATGTTTTCAGATTTTGGTCATCTTTAGAACTGGGAATACTTGATATTATCTTTTCTATATTATTCTTAGAACATTCATACCTGCATTCTTTAGTTGTGTTGTTGTGAGTTGATATGAAACTTCATAAGATAATCATTATAAATCAAAACATTCTTATATACATGTGCAAAACAGTATAACATAAATTAATAAAAAAAATAGCAAATAAACATAATCCTACATTTCTGTCTGAGGACCTGCGATGAGGAGTAATGAGGAGAGAAACAATGCAATAAGGCATGGCTGATCATATATGGTCAGGAAAAGCGTCGTCATCAACACCTGTGAAATGAAGTAAAATACTGCAAAGGGAAGAACGCTGACGAGTTAGATACCTCAAAGAATTAGCAAATATGCCAATAGCAGGAATAGCTGTAACAAAAAATGAAAAATCAATGGCAAGCATGACAAGCAGCAGGCAGGGTAGGTTTTGGGCTTCAATTTCTCCACTAGAGGAGATATCCCTAGACATGGGCAGTGGAAAAAAATATGGTGAGCAATAACTGAGCAGTAATAAACAAGAATTAGACGAGATATCCTTAGACATGGGCAGTGGAAGGAGAACAATCTACAGCTGTAGATTAAATAAAAGGTCTTGTTCGAAGTTCTCTCTAGGTTACAAGTATTAACATACACCTGATTGCACACAAACACATACAGACTGAGATACATAAAAACATATAAAGACTGAGATACAAACAATTTGTATATGTTTGTGTGTATCTCATTATGCATGTGTTTGTGTGTATCTCAGTCTGTATATGTTTGTGTGTATCTCAGTCTGTGTGCGTTTGTGTGTATCTCAGTCTGTATATGTTTGTGTGTATCTCAGTCTGCATGTGTTTGTGTATATCTCAGTCTGTATGAGGACAATCGTCCGAATAATGTAAATAGTGTACATAATACCTCATCTCAGAAATACAGAAAGATAATATAGATATATTAATCAAAATAATAATCACATGTACTTTATATATTGTACATCCGTCTTTGTTTACAAGTGAAACGGCCACTGCCGCCATGTGGTCACTTTGAGAACTAATACAACTCATTCCTCTAAGACCGTAAATTTCGAAATAATTCATCACTGATGATTTCGAAGTTTTTTCTCCTGCAGTTTTTTTTTTTTTTTTTTTTTGCCTGCAGATTTTGTCTGTTGCATCCAAAGTCCGTTGAAGGTGGAGTCCATTGACGATATTCAGTCTCCCCACCCCCACACTGGGGCCACATGTTACATAAGGTTGGTTATTTATTGTGGGTTTTCCGAGCCCGTGTGCTCGGCCCAAAAATATGCCCATTGAACCCGCATAAACGGGCTCAGGGCTGGTTTACCTCCCCGAACGAGACTCCGCCCTTCGGCGTAGCCTCGTTCGGGTTCCTCTCTGCCCGAAGGCAGAGAGTTCAACCGAACAATCGCTCAGAAAGTGAGCGACTGACTCAGGTGGGGTCCATTGATGAGAGGTTTATCTGTATGTGCCTATATATATGTATGTGTGCCTATATATGCATGTGTCCCTATATGTAGTGACATTGAGTTGGATTTTAAATTAAAAAGTTTAAAATATGTGATACTTTTAAAACAGATATAAATTTGCTATTATTTTTGTTTTAATTAATTTTGGTGCTATTTTTGTTTTAAGTAATTTTGTTTTAATCATTACAAATGTATTATTACTAAGCTAAGCCGGGTAAATATCAGAAGAGTGCCTTATTAGAGTGTTGTGGTTAACAAGTTATTATTAATATTTTGATTTGGGAAAAATTTTAAAAAAGAGAATCTTGGTTGCTTTGATTCATTTTTTTTAAATTATTTTGGTGACCTTACTTGGAATGAAACCTAAAATATGGCTATGCTTTCATTTTACAATTTACTGAGGATACTGCCTTCAAATATTGGAAAATCAACAGAATCACTTTCATCATCATCATAACCATGTTTTTTTTTTTTTTTTTTTTTTTTTTTTGTCGAGACAGGACTGGGATTAATCTCACACAAAGCAAGGTAGGTCCTGCCAGACAGAGGACCTCAGCTTACCTCTCCCCCACACACACCTGTCAATGTATTAAGATTTCTCATAATAATTTGAGAAAAGGTTTTACAAGGCCCGTATGCTCTTCCTGATGCCCAACTCAGATACTCACAATAGTCTGAGTACCCCGAGTGAAGACAACATAAAATATTTTTAAAATGATTTTATTAAGCATATGTGAATGATTTTAAAACATTAAGAAAGAATGAAATGCTAATTCTCTTTTTTTCTTCAATTATTTTACACATAAAAAAAACTCTAAATATTGCAAGCAGACTTAGTTTGGTGAGAGATAAACAATCTGACAATGGAAGATTGCTAAACTGCTATGTAATATCAATCCTCCAATATGGCAGAGAATGCTGAACAATTTTTTCACCAATGAAGAAGAGGTTTGGTTTGGTTTGTTTTGTTTTATGGCATATCAATCTCAATGGGTTATTTAATGTGAACAAGATTTTCATTGCTGGTAATGTTTATTTTTACAAAAATGTATTGCTGGTAATAATTTTTCCTCAAAAATGTGTTGCTGGTAATATTTTTTTCCTTCAAAAATGTATTACTGCTAATATTTTTTTCTCAAAAATATACTGCTGGCAGCATTTTTTCAAAATAAGTATTACTGGTAATAATTTTTTCATTGAAAATTCATTGCTAGTAATAATTCTTTACAAAAATGTATTCCTGGTATTAACACCTATTTTTACACTTTCATAACATTTTGACCCCAGTTTGGGGTTAACTACTTGGCTATAGCTGGGACCCTAACAGGTGCTACCACCCCTGGTCAGGATGGACCTGGGAACACCAGCAATTAAGAGGTGATTCCATACTCCTCAAAACCTCCTGATAAGAAGCCTTGCTGTCAGATGTAGTTCATCATCTTAACCAGGACACAAATATAGTTTATCATCATACACAGGACAGGATATCAACTCTTTATGGGTTATTTAATGCCAAAATTTAATTTTCTTGGGATCTTTGTTAATTTTTTTTTAAATGTATTAGTGGTAATTTTCTCTTCCCTTTCTAATAATGTATTGTAAGTAATCTTTTTTTACTATGAAAATATTTTGCTTGTATTCTTACTAAAAAATGTATTTTCATACTTTCATAATGTTTTGACCCCAGTTTGGGCAATTAGTATTTGCCCATAGCTAGGATCTTAACAGGTGCTACCACCCAGGTGGACCTGGGAAGACTAGTAATTAAGAGGTGCTTCCACACTCCTCAAAACCTCCTAATCAGAGGCCTTGCTGCTGAATATAGGTTATCATTATACTGAGGATGATGAAGAAGAGACTTCAGGAAATAGTTATATGGTTCTACGAAAAGATACTGAGAATATCATATACTGAACATGTGAATAATGAGGAAGTTTTAAGGAAGATAGAAGCAAGAAGAACTCTTATACTAAGAATCAAAAAGAAACAGGTGAAATTTGACAAACACAGTTGACATACTGAAGACAAGAAGAACAGGAGAAAATGAGTAACCTACGTAACAAGTTTGTGTAAATGGATAGCAGAACAAAGGAGGAGGGATAGTGAAAGAAAAAAAACTTACTAAGAGCTACAAAAGATAGGAAGTTGTGGAGAGCCATGATCGCCTACAACCTGAAAGGACATGACACATAGGAAATAGAAGAAAATTTAAGCCCAGAATATGTGAACAACACAGAAATTTTAAAGAAAATGGAAACTATAAAGAAACTGAAAGAGACAGCTGAAATTTCTAATGTTATGAGGAAAGAAGGCTTGGAAAATTTAACACTTACAGCATATACTGAAGGTAAGAGGAACAGGTGTATAATCAGGGATTAACATACTTAATGAGTTTGTGTGAATGGATGGTAGAACAAGAATAAAGAGGGATGATAAAGTGGCAAAAGTGACTTAGAACAATAAATAACAGCAATTGTGGAGAATGAAATGGATATTGATTCAAGATAATTTGGTCGTAAAGTAAGTGCAAACAAGAGTTTTCTTGGAGAAAACTGACATGATATTTTGCAAGAAAGTCCTTTGTTTTTGATGTAATGAATATGCATACACCTGGGTTCCCCCTCACAGTAATATGATTGGCTGGTGTCAGCCATAAATACAGACTGATGTGGAGGATGCCTATTGGCTACACCTATAGTCTTCACCTATTGCCTATGCCTATTGCTTACCGCTACGACGAGGACCAGTCCATTACGGTTACCTGCTAGATTGTCCTACTTGGTTACAGTAGTTCAAAACCACTTTGCTACTTCAAACAAATATATCCCTTTCCAGGACATATCAGTTTTGAGTCTTCTTACTCTGTAAATAGTTGCAATGAAGAAGAAAACTGTCTTACCTTGAAAAGGTGTTCTCTGTTCTTTCTGACAAAAAAAAGAAAATCAGAATCAAGATTGGGTCAACTTAAGTAGGTCTCAAAATATGGTAATTGTTTGCTTTTCCCTACTACTCTCAGCCAATCACAACCTTTTTTACTCAAATGCTACTTTGGACTGGAGAGACTCTTTGGCTCTTTGTGGGTGAAGGAGATAGTTGACATTTTCTTATGTTGGAGCCATTTTCTGATTTATGGAGCCATGGAATTAAAACCCATGACTCATGATTTTGGGATCTAAACTCTTCTATTTCAATTTTCCACATAAACTGTATTGACATTCATTGATGGTTGCGAAAATAGTGAAATCAAGAACTGTCTGGGAATGGCCGACATGATACACTATATTATTTTATTATACAAGTCAATATTTTCACAATGAAATTGGCTTGGTAAAATTTTCAGGATATACCTATATTTACATGGGTTTCAGCCTATTATATCTGTCCTTATTAAAAATACAAATAATAATTTTGGAGGGCAGGTTGAGAGATTTTATTATGTAAACATAAATATACAACATTAATTTTTATTTATAAATAAATCCTAAAGATATAGGCCATAGAAACATATTTGATTAACTCAATCTCCCACATATTAAAAAAATGATTTTATTATTTATAATATTAATATAGACTTGTTCACATTCTATAACCTTCAGTAGTCTTTCAACCATTGATTTTGATTGTCTACTGTTTCACTATCTGTGTTTTACAACATGATGGACAACTTGGAAGTTAATTAATAAAATCTCGCACAAATAAGTTTCTGGTATATTTTTTTTTATATTTCTGGTATATTTTTTCATATAAATATATCCTGAAAATTAAATTGATTGGTTAATACCAGTGTGATTATGAAAACATTGACTTTCATGATAAAATCTGATATAGTGTATATCCCAAGACATTTGTTTGTAACGGGTCTTCTTATTTTGGCAGTAAATCAAAACAATTTGGATAAAGAATCATGAAAACAGTAAAAGGAATCAATATACAAAAGCGTCTGACAATATAATCTGCCACTATGATATCATTCAGAAATTTGTTGGTCTAAAATGGTTAAATGCTCAAGAATTTGTGTTTCTTAACAAGACATTGAGGTTTTTTTTTCTTTATTGGGCACATAAAAGTTTCAAATGAGAAAACAAGATTTGAAGATATTCACACTAATTTTATTTGGGAATATCTACATTATTATGAGAAAGAGAATTAAAGGAATTAAAGAAGATACAGTTATTTTAATGCTTAGCAAACAAATTGGGGTTTTAATGATAGCCCTCATCAAACATATTTGTAGACGAGAAAAGTTAGATTTTGATAACAGCGTGACGAAAACAAAATCATGAGTACGTGTTAGTCATCCTTTGCCAGAATCTTAATACTTATATTTGCCCTGATAACATCTGAAACAAAAGTTACAGTTGAATAGTATTTCTGCTACTACTACTAGTAATAATATAGTGGATTCATAGATAGTGTTTAGAAGCAGGTATGAAATAATCTTTAGAGTAATGGTCTACAAAAAAAAATGAAAATACCTTCAAAGCATATAAAATTTTTATTGAGCTCCATGAATAAAAAACAAATGAAATACCACAAGGAGAAAAATTAAAACTGAGTATTTACACTATTTACATTTGGACTATTATCCTCATCTCTGTCCCTACTTGGTATGACAATAAACTACATCGGCCAGCAAGGCCTCTCATCGGAAGGTTTTGAGGCGTGTGGAACCATTTTTTAATTGCTGTTATTCCCAGGTCCACCCTGACCCAGGATTGTAGTACCTGTTAGGGTCCCAGCTATGGGCAAATAGTTAACACACAAACTGAGTCAAAACACTATGAAAGTGTAAAAATAGGTTTTTATATTAAAAATACCAGTAAAACATTTTTGGAAAAAAAATATTACCTGCAATACATTATTGAAAAAAAATATTACTTGCAATAAAAATCTGGTTGGCATTAAATAACACATTGGGGTTGACATGCCATAACACAAAAGAAACCAAACCAAATCATATTTGTTGATGAATAGTTTGAATGTAAATAGTGCAAATAATGATAACTCCTGATCCCAGAAATTCAGGCAGAAGGCGGTCAGGGGATAACAACAACAAAGATGAGGACAATAATCCACATGTAAATAGTGCAAATAATGATAACTCCTGATCCCAGAAATTCAGGCAGAAATTAAAACAAAGTAATTTTAAAAAATTGACAAAACAAATTCTGTCACTGCTAAATAAACTTAAGAAAATAATAGATAAAAGTTTGTAAAAGTTTCCAATGGAAAATGGCTTTTCAACTTTATATTCAGTCTGTGGTTTTTAAAATTGTTCTAGGAACTTTTGCAAATATCTCATGTATCAACTGAAAACAATAGTAACTGAATCAATGAAATTATTTCCCCTTTTTTCAATGTTGTATCCCATCATAATCAAGGCCCTCGACCGATTCCTTTTCTTTATTATCTATTAATTTCCATGATTTTTTTGGAAAGACAGTGGAGTAGTTTTCTGTTGTCTTCTCAATGATTATGAATTCAGAGTTTTCCTTCTTTTAGACTGGTTAATGCTCAGTGTTATACAGCCAAGTCTACCCTGCTATTTAACCAACAGCAGGGAAGATAAAGGACAGATTCATTATTTTTCCAATTGGGATTCATATACCATAAACCAAAACAAAACAAACCAAATCATATTTGTTGATGAGGAGAATAGCCTCTACACAAATTACTTTTTTGGTGAACTGCCAAGACTTTTTTGGAAAGGTGATGGAATAGTTTTCTGTTGCCTTCTCCATAACTTTAAATTCAAAGTTGTTTTTCTTATACACTGAGTACTATCCAAGGCTTGAAAGTCCAATAAAACCTACTGTTATTTTTAGTAGTCTTTTGAGGTTGAAATGTTATGCGTTGAAGAAAAAAATTACTCATATAGAGTTGGTTAGAACAAATAAACAAACTTATAGAAAAGGGACATTTAGAAAAGAGAATGTTCAAGTATAGTTCCTGTAAGAAAGTGTAAATCTAGGAAATGTTCTTTATGTTATCCTTGCAAAAAAGAAGGAAGGAATCTGGTTGAATTTACTCTATTGTTGCATGAAATAGTGTGTAAGTGTAATATTGAATCCATGCATTATTTCCTCATTTGTGATTCTGCACAAAAAGGGCCAGTCTCTTGATATTTATACAATGGATGTTCCCCGGTTTTTAAATGCATGATTAAAAGTTTTTTAAATGTAGAAAAAGGTAGCTGTTGCTACTAAGGCTTTTAACAAATGCACATCTGATGAAAAAGTGTGCAGTGGCTGCTACAAACCTAGAACCGTGAAGAAAATAGATGCATTAATTTGAAGCTGAATGCAGACAGAATTTGAATTTACCAATTCCACTCTTTGTGATAATAACCATCAGACTATCCGCAGACTTTGGCAAATGACAGAATAAATATTATTTATCCACTTGGATCCAACTTAGTAACACCAAATTCTGAATCTTTCTAAATCTGACATTTCTGTTTTCAAATTAAAATGAAATATTTTTTCATAAAAATTTCTATAAATACTTCCATGGTAATTGTTATGATGAACATTCCACTAGACTTTACTTTATGAATTTAAGCACAGCACTAGATTGCTGTCAAGGTTTCATCATTTTACAGTTTGTTATATTCTGTGCTAATAGGAATATATACTTGAAAAACAAGGTGGATAAAATAAGTAAAGGTTTATTGTAACAACCAGTATAATAAGAATAAAGGTAACAGTTATGCACTAGGTCATCGCAAGTCAATCCATTAGTGAGTGCTACTATAGAAGGTCGGTAGTTCTTGCGTAAGTCTGAGTCGTACTCAACAGATCCCAGCTAGACGATATTTACCAGCCTCCCCACGAGGTAGGATGTGGCACAAGGTCGAGTTTAATGTGGAGCAATCCAAGCCTATGGGCTCGGCCAAAAATTCCCTGTAGACCCCATATAAATGGGGTTGGGTATTTGTTTCCCGAGACAAGACTCTGCCCTTCAACATAGCATCGTCTGGGGATCCTCTCTGCCTGGGGGTAGAAGTTTGACTAGCTGGAAAAGATCCCAACTAGACTCTGTAGTCTGTTGACTTACAGACACTTATAGGTTGTTACTACTCGTGGGGGTGACAGGTTATTCCATTACATCACAGTTGAAATGGCTAGATGTAACTGTAAGTTCTATGCTAACAGTTTCTTCTATCTCAGTTCTTGCTTGTGAAATTCTTTTCCAGCTTCTTGCTCTCGAGTCAACTTTGATCTTCAAAAATTTAAATGTAATGTCAATCATTATCTTCTATTTCTTGTTCTTTTTATTGTTCCCTCTCCTTAATAATGTGCTTTTTTTCATATTCTCTAACACATTGTAATGCCTTAGTGGCTTTATTGTCTGTTTGAGGGTGAAATGATTAAAAAATACAATAATTAAAATATCTTCCCAATTTTCACATAAATAGATTATTTTGTTCAAACTCTGCACTCAGCCATTGAACTGAAAATTCATTACATTTTCATTATGAGCTCATTCAACATCATGGAGATCAAGTTGGAGAGAATATTTTGTTATTCTATATTGGAGGTTTTTCATTCATTTAACTTCCCAAAATATCAAAAATGAATATTTTCTTACACACACAATCTCTCTCACCAATATTATAAAAGATAAGTGAATGTTCACTTCCACATGCATGTATGTATGTCGAGATGTGCATGATATTGTCTTTGCAAGGAAGATGAAATTTACAAAACTTATGATCTTAGGTCTCTAAAAAAGATATAAATCGTTGATATTATTTTAAAATAAAAAATGTAGTTAAATGAATGCATTATTCATTAATAATCTTTTTTAAACAAAAGGTACGATGCCAGCCTCCGGGCTGCCGAAACCCGGGATTGAACCGGGGACCTTTAGATCTTCAGTCTAACGCTCTCCCAACTGAGCTATTTCGGCTGGCAAACGAGGGGCTTAGTTTAAGTTCTGATATTACTACAGTTGTAGATATCTCTAAGAAAGATAAAACTTTTATTTTTCTGTTGATATTCTATTCAATTCTACATTTATAATGCAATTTTTAGATGAATTATACTATTCTGTAAGAAAATTTTCTCCATATTTCTCTGCTTCTCTCTTTTAGCTTTCCTCTGTTTCCCCCTCTCTCTTGTATTTCTATACCCTCCTCTCACTCACATCAATTCCAAGGTTGAGCTGTTCGGCTTCAATCGACCATCATTCGAAGGAATGTTTTTTTTTGCTTATTCAGTTTCCACTACAATCTATTACTAATTTGAACGTAAAAAATAAAGATTGAATTTAGTATTTAAAACTTGAATTTTTATTTTGCTCATCTTGGTTCTGCGACATTTTTTAAATTTAAAAGTTGTTTACAACATTTAACTTTAACTTTTTATTTTTTTTTTTAGTTAAAAAAATAGTTTTATTTTTCTCCTATAACTATGAAAAATACTTTTTAAATTTCTGTCACCTGCAATATAAAGCGAGGTAAAAAAATGTATAGTTTTTAATCTTTAAAAAGCAAATTAAAATGAATCCTTGAATTTGTTTTTTCTTGCAGAAATGTATTTTTCTTTTAGAATAACACTTATTTATTTTAGTAAAATAAAAAAAGGAAAAAATAAAATCTATAAAAAATTTTCATCTTTGTGACGTAAAAATTCAAGAAATATTTGAAAAAGATACGTGAAAACGAGACAGGGACAGAAGTGGAAAAATTAATTTGTTAGATTTACGCCTTTATGTGTTAAACCTATCGAAATACTCTAAAAAAAAGATGACAATAAATAAAACAGCAACATCAAATTAATTTTTATTTTTTCATTTATTTAAAAATTAAAACATATATCCCCCCCTACACACACACACAAAGTGTGTAAAGAACGATAAATATGGAAGGCAAATATGGCTCCACTTCTGAGTGACGTACTTCTGTAAAAATAAAAAGTACTAAGTAAAAAAAAAAAAAAGAAAGATGCTTTCAATTTCAAGAATACATTATTAGTTTTAATTTTTGTAATATGTAATTTTACAAATGTTCAATCCGAAAACAAAGAAAAGATTCGTTGACGCATACAAACAACTCATAAGAAAAAGAATTATTAATAATGATAGAGATTTGATTTATAGACGGGAAGAAACTCAATTAGGATTTTTACGAGTCCGAATCATTGCTGACTCAGTGTATGGAAACTTGATGACATCAACAACATTGTTTATCTATATTTTTCTTCCCACACAAATACGAAAGAAAGAAAAAAGGAGCGCGAGGCAGAAGATATATTTATTTTAACAAAAAATTTTTTTTTCTCATATAATAAAATTTCCTTGTTGCACAGTGGGCACTGCGACTTAAAACCATTTAAAAAAATAATTTTTTAATATATTACAGCACTCCAGATGACGATAATTTAAAAAATTAAAATTATTATATTAAATTTTATAAAAAAAAAAAAAAAAATAGTTAATAATAGTGAGGGTCCAGTTGCTTGAATTCATCATTCTACGGAAGCCAAAACAAAATATTTTGATACCACGTGATTTAGTAAAATGTATTTTTTTTAAATTTGAAATTCGGCATCTGGAGTTCTTTTGTTCGTATTACTTAATTTGACACTCCAAATTATGAATTTCGATTTTTTTTTTTTTTTAATTTTAAAATCACGTTCGAATGAGTATATTTGTTTTGGATTCTGTAGGCGGGCGGGGGGGGATCAATTTTTACAATGAATTTCCATCGCAATCCCCCCTCCCACATCCCGCTACTAATCTATATAAAATTAAATAATTTTTTTATATATATATATATATATATATATATATATATATATATATATATATTCCCGATATGGAGTGCTTAATTCTATAGTAATATGAAAAATATTTGAAAAAAAAAAAAAAAATTTCTGGTAATTTACAGTACCTATTCCACAATTTCCTTAATCTGAATACTTTGTTCATATGAAACTTGATTTTATTTTATCTAATAAATCAAATTAGTTTTTATCTTAAATGCCTGGTAAACATGGTTTAGTAGATATGGTTATAGCTACAAAAGATAGACCTATTTTCTCAATCTAAATTACACTCCCACACCTAAAAAAGCTGTTAATTTAAATGTTTTATTAATAGAAATGTGTAATTATAAATATGTATAAATGCCCGGATCATATAAGCAGGTCTTCAATGACTGCCAAAACTATAAACGTGTTGCAGCACCTTTGAGAAAGCAGGTGGGTAAAAACTAATACTAGCATGACAATGGCCCTGGCAACTAGGTGATTTTTATCTTTGGTCCATATGTACACTCGGGGTACCTCACATTAAACCAATTTTCTACCTGCGTGGGTGGGGAAATACCAGCTATCAAAACTATGATATTACTCAACCATAATGATGATACCAAATAGAATACAATGATGTAAGATGCATCAGGTCATAATTTTTAGTTGTACTGCCGAATGTTATAAAGACAGATTTTCAAGATTCAATAAGACCAAGATTTAATTTTTTTGTTAGAACATTTGCAACATCTAAAAAAGACAGATTGTGTTGTGGAATCTGTGTTGAGTTAGTTGAATAGTTTTGGTAGTTGGACCTAGGTACTCTTTATTCCAGCTCATCAACGCAATCAAGTGTTGTACTTAATATGTGAGTGATTACATAAAGACATGTTGCCACTTAGGACCAATAGGTCTCTATCTAATAAAACTGAAACGTGTGTTTCTTTATATAAGGAATTACAGAAAGTGAGGAAATATTTTTTAGAATGGAGTTCATGAAAAAAGAGGCTCTTTTTTGACAACTTTTCCCAATCATTAAAGTCTACTGGATTCCCTGGTTTTTGGCAATTATTTTTTCTACTTATTTATTCATTTTACCTTTGGAAATGTCTTAGTATGTATTCAGGGACAGCTTTAAGCCTTAAGAGGCCCCTAGGCTAATAGAATTTTTTGGGACCCCTTCAATACGTAGTTTGCACCTCATATCTATTTAAAAAAAAAAAAAAAAAAAAAAAATATATTTTTAGATGATGCTTTTTTGGGTGTTAAACATTAAACATTTCAACTAAAATTTTTAATGATTTGTGAACTCATTCAATTTATTTCATTAACAACTTCCGGATATTTTTATCCAAACTTTACATCCTACAGAAATGTATCTAGAATAAAATTTAATTATATTTATTGTTAAAATTGTTAACTTCAAATAGCCTTTTATTGCAAATCTTTTACTTTTTAAGCAAAATTCATAAACTATTTACACTTTTTATATTCAGACTATTGTCCTCATCTTTGTTGTTTTTAGCACAACATTAAATAGTGTAAATAATGATAACTCCTCCCAGAAATTTGGGCAAAAATTTATAAACATTACAAAGTTTTTAATATTTTAGATAATGTTTTTTTTTAAATGCACAATATTTCTTTTTTTTAATTTTTATCTTGTTTTGCACTATTTTTGTAATCTGTACAATAATGAGCAATTTCATATTTATTACATGTCTCTGTTCAATGAAGTATAAAATTGGGCATAAATTGAGCAAAATAGACAAAATTATGCTTTTTATAAGCTACATCCAAAATTTTATATAAAAAAGATGCATCCAAATCTAAATGGGACTCTTTGAAGATTCTCTCTAAAAGATCCGATCTAACTAGAGGGACCCAGATACTGTAAATTGTTTCAAATTAGCTCAAAGTAGTCCTATTAAATCTATTCTTATATCTTTGTTTTATTTTTATGATGGCTCCAAGACTAGAGGGCTCTTGGGAACCTGTATAGTCTTGGGATACCTGAGTTAAAGCCCATACAAACAGAAAAAATAAATATGACATTGTGTGTATTGGATATTGTAGAATTACAAAGAGACTTACCACTTTTCCCATTTTCACGCCTAAAGTCCTACCATCCTGGGTATGACGATAAACTACATCCTTGTCCTGGGTAAAATGATAAACTATATCTAACAGCAAGGACTCTGATCAGGAATTTTTGAGAAGCATGGAACCACCTCTTAATTGCTGGTGTTCTCAGCTCCAACTTGACCTGGGGTGGTATCACATGTTAGGGTCCCAGCTATGGGCAAATAGTTAACTCCAAAACTGGGGTAAAAACATTATGAAAGTGTAAAAATAGGTTTTAATACCAGAAATACTTTGTAAAAAATTATTACCAACAATAATTTTTTGAAGAAAAATTACTACCAGCAGTACATTATTACCAGCAATAAATTTTTGAAAAATCAAATATATTACCAGTAATAAAAATCTTGTTGGCATTAAATAACCCATGGAAGTTGATATGCCATAAAATAAATCAAACCAAACCTAAAGTCTTGGAATAAAGCCTGGAACTTATTAGTCATGTAATTCATTAAAGTAAAAGAAAAAATTCAGATTTAACAACTGATCTTCTACAAAAGATATTTATAAAAAACAATTATACATTTTAATCATTAAAAGAAAAATGTGAAATTCTACATAAAGTCATAGGAAGAGAATTGAATTATCAATAAGAACACTATTGATTTGTATAATCAATAGTCTTCCTATTGATTATTCAATTCTCTTTCTACATCTTTATGAAGAATTTCACATTTTTATTTTAATGATTACATTTACTTTTAAATGTTTCAATTATCATATGTGTCAAAACTATAAGCAAAATTAATGATATCACATAACTTTTCTTCTTGAACATATAACACCTTGTGAAGTATAACACCACAACTAACCCACACTAGGTGGCACTGATATAGATTCTGTAGGAAGTAGGTTTTGACTAAGTACTGAGAAGGTCAATCATTGCTTAACTTTCTTTTATCCATTAGGAAATAATGGTTATTGTTCCTGACTGATCACTAGGCATTAAAAGAGACTCAGCCAATTTAGGAATCTAGTGGAACCAGTTCTTTCAGTGAAGCTTTACTGTAATCATATATATATATATATATATATATATATATATATATATATATATATATATATATATATATATAATAGGAATAGGAGGCATGGTGGAATAGTGTTTGGATTGAGGAATCAGAGAGCCAAGTTCAAATTCCAGTTGAATCATACATTCACTTATGTGCTAATACTCTGGGAAAGGTATTAATCCTCTTTTTCTCCATCCAGCTATGGGTAAATAGCAGGACAGACCAGGTTCTATAGCCTTGGATGGCAACTGGTTTACTGCAAAAAGAAATGGTAACCTATAGCAAGAAAAAAAAGTCACAGGTGCACTTGATAGCACTGCTGGAATGCACCACACACCCATACCAGTGAAGCATTTTCTCTCTCAGAACGAGATCAAGATCCTTGAAACCAAGCCACGCCACCAACTCACTTGATTGTATAGTGGCCACATCCCCTGGCTTGATGTTACAGATCCATCTGATCATGGTTCTGTCATTACACTGCAAACACTGGAGGCTTGGCCTGTCATGGGCCAGGTTTCACTTACATGGAGCATCACACTCTGAACACAAGTATTGTAAACATGGCCATGCAAGTGGTGAAAAGTGAGGACCAGGAGCATTTCGTTGAACTTCCTCCAGGCTTTTTTCCATACTATGGTTGCAATATCACAGCTGCCTTCCACAGAATGTCTCCTAGATAGCAGGAGGAGGCCACCACATCAGGTCCAACCAAATCTGTTCTGCGATCTGCCATCAATGGGAGGTGCTGATTCTAAATGACGTGCACATTTGAAATCAAAATCCTTCACCAGGTATCTGAGCCCACTGCATTTCCTATGCACCCAGAACATGCAGCCATCACAGAAGATACTGTTGCTGCCTACAAGTGTGACAAATAGTGCACAGGAACTTGTCTGAGCTTTGCAAGAAGTTAAGCCCTGTGCCACAGATCATTATCTTTGTCTTCCCCACATTTACTTTTAGTTCCTCCCTATCCACAGAATCTTTCCAAACCAGGAGCCTCCTGACATACTCTCACATGGTCATCAGCATAGAAGTCCTTCGAGGGGATGCCAGCACGGAACTTGCATTACAAGGCCACAAGCACAACAATGAAGAACAGTGAACTGAATATCAAACCTTGATGGACACTGACCTTCACCTCAGACTCCTGGCTGCAGTCCCCACCAACACAGATGTGGCTCGTCAGCATACATACCCCTAACCAGTTGCACAATCCACTCATCCACACAAATTTTTCTCAATACCCACCAGATAACTTTCTGAGGGACACTGCCAAATGTCTTTTCAAGATCCATAAAAGCCATGTAGAGTTGCCTGTCCACTACCTAGTATTTCTATCTGTAGCTGCCGAACAATGAAGTAGTAAATGGTGGCTGACATTGTAGATGAAATAGCAGCAAGTCTATTCAATAATTTGTCATTCTTATAAGTATTTGAAATGTTTTCAGTAATTCTGTCATTTGGATGATTCCAATGCTTTCTCTGCTTTCCATTTCCTCAGGTCTTTTTCCAGATTCTTCATTAATGTTATGATTAGGGCACAATTAACTACAATTGGGTACAAATATATAAAACCCAGTATATCCATCATGACATTGATAAGTGTATATCAAGCACATGCATCCCAGCCAAATATGTGCAGTGTGGTAACAGGTTTTAATAATATCAGTGCATAACTGCACAGGTTGGGCCCAATTAGAAATGCATTCAGATCAGGTAACCCAATCCACTTGGACAGTCTCTGATTGAAGATGTTCACAAGTATCAGGATAGAACACTAAAGTTACCTTACCTGTCTCATAGGACACTAAAGTTACTTGTCTCATCCTTCAAACTGACATCCAGCCATGACACCCCCTACTATTCCCGCTCATGTACATATATGCACATTGCATCAGACAGTAAAGAACATGATAATCTGGTTGTTAAGTAAATTTGTGCTACTGAATGGAATATTTACTGTAATGAGTACCATAAACTATTAGGGGTTATAGGAGTACTGCATGTACCCTAGCCATAGCAGCAGTGTTGTGTCTTGGACAAACTAACCTGATGGAGCTCAACTCTCTCCAAACTGGCTTAAATTCAGAGTTTTTCTTCTCCTAGACTGGTTGCCAATAAAGGCTAAAGAACTCAGTCTGTTCTGCTATTCAGCCCATAGTTGGAGAGAGAAAAGATGGATTCACATCTTTCCCAAGGATAACTGCGCATAAATGAATGCAACTAACATGACTGGAATTTGAACTCTGCTCTCTGATTTCTCATTCTAAGTTGCTATCCATTATACCGGCATGCATCCTTGCTTTGAATGCGTACTGGGACTCAAATTCATCCCCAGATCTCAAGTGGAACATATATAAAAAAAATGATCAGTTCCTTGTACTGCTCAATAAAATACATCTGGTAACAAGATTAAAGATTTTGAGGAGCCTGAAACCACCTCTTCACTGTTTCTCTTTTAAAACAAAATGACCAACAATATATTTTATCTGGAGTTGAAGGCAAACAATTGCATTCAAAAATATTTACTTAAAGCCATAGAATTGTGTTCAAATTATTTAGATTTAAGCATTAAATAATGCATAAAGGTTGATATCCTGCTGAACAAGAACTCTTTCATAGGATTAATCCATATAATATCATTCTTTTTCTTTTAATGTGCCATGTTCTTTCAGGATGTAGGCAATCATGCCTCTCCACCTCCCTCTATCCCCTGCAGCTGTCAACAAGTTCCTTCCCTCTGTCACCTCCCCCAAACCACGTTCTGTCATCCACTTGCTTAAGCCCGCCAGGTATGTCATGCGTTGTTTTCCCTTGTCTCTCTTTCCCTCTATTCGACCCGTGAGTATCAGATTCTCCAGGCCCTCCTTCCTCATTATGTGTCCCAAAAACTTCAGCTGCCTCTTCCTGATATTAAGTATAAGCCTCCTCCTTGTTTACAACCTCTCTAAGACATCATTGTTGCTCACACACTCAGTCCATGATATCCTTAGCATCCTTCTGTAGAACCACACCTCTGTCACCTTGAGTCTCTTCTTTATCTTTGAGGAAATCGTCCAACATTCACTGCCATAAAGAAGGATGGATTCTACTATTTCTTACATCAAACTGTATTCCAAAATATAACTTAAAAAAAATTACAACATAAAACACACATATCACCACCTCTAATTATATTCACACAAACTTGTATATTTACAAAAGCTGAGTATCATCTACCATGTATTCAATTGTGAAAGCAGAATAACATCATATTTCTATTACTTCAAAACTCACAAGAAAATTGAATTTTGGCATTAAATGACCCATAAGGAGATGATATGCCATTAAAGAAATCAACCCCAAAATTCAAAAGTGTCTTCACAGTTTTATGGGTGATGGATTTTTTACCCCTCTACAACTACTTTCCCACCAAAAAAACATTGTAAGCTTCTCACTACCCTACAGCTATTTCCATGGCAAATGTTCTGACAAGCTACATTCCTTAGTTTCACCAGTTCAGACCTTCACAGCTAAGACCTGTCATACCAAATACACATGGACAAATCATCCCCATTCCCTTTGTATTTCATTAGTAAGGAGGAATTTCCATTTGGACAGCTTCTTCCCAAGAACCACTGTTTTATGGAACAGACTCCCAAGAGGATGTTTCCCTGGTCACAATAATCTTAACCTCTTCAAGTCTAGGGTTAACTGTTATCATTCCTCATAAACAGCACTCTTTACCTCCTCCTTTTATATGCATCACTCATTCCTTGAGTGGTTCTTGGGCCTTGTATTAGGTGAACAATTAATAAACAGCAAAAAAAAAAAAAGATAATGTGGAAACTACCCAGAGAGAAGTAAATTCATGCATTTAGTGTTTTATTGTAAAGTGAAAATAAAGTCTTATCCTGAATTTGAACTCTGTTCATCAATTCTGTTTTCCAGGGTAATAAACATTATACTTACTTTTACTTCAAAAACAAAAATGTTTAGTGCTTTCATTTGTTTTTATTCACTCACTCTATAAGGTACCCACTTTTCTAATGTGATTTTTTCTTCCCAACGTAGTATTCATCTTCTGCTTTCTCTGCCTATACCAGAGATAGTTCCTGCCAAAAAGCTTGGCTCTGATTGGTTATATTTAATACTGTTAGATCAAAACCAGACCATTCATGTACATTGTCCTGCCATTGTTTTGGTTGCTTTTGTCTACTTCTAATTATTGTACCCTTTAAGCAGATTTTACAGAGATTTGATTTTTCTTTTTAAATCATTTCACCACAAGCAAGCCCCTAAGACAAAATGATTTACTGAGAATGAAAGAAACTGAGAAAACATTATTGATTAGAAAGAGGACAATGAAAGACAAGGACACGGTGACAGAAGATATTGCATTTTGTGACCTGTAGGGGAGTTATAACTCTGGATAAATAATTATAAACCTTTTAACATTCATGTGTACAAAAATAATCATAAAAATGAGAAACAGCAAGACGTGGAAACAACAAAACAAGTATAATTTAATATCTGGTTTTTATGTGGTGTTGGAGACATGAGAGACATTAATGCTGAGTAAAATTGTGAGTTTATGATCAAATGTAGATCAAATATGGATCGGAATCCAACAGAAGGATAAGATAAAGAATAAGTATAATGTATAAAGTCTTTTTTGTATGTTTTAAACTATAATTAAACGTATTCATTAATATTTCTCTAGCAGTTTCATCTTCAAGGTTAAGATTAGTTTAGCCTCAGTATCAACTGCTATTTTATGGTGGAAATTTGCATATGAATACAACAAATAGCAAATCCTTTTTTTATAAAAATATACATCAATTAAACCAATATTTAATGTAATTGAAAGGAAAATGAAGTTTCAATCTTGCCTTAATCTTGTGAATTTTATGAAGAATTTAAAAAAAAATTAAAACACCTTTTGGATTCACTTTTATGAGAATGGTCTTGTAATGAATTAAATAATAAAATATTTGAATGTTTCTATGTTGTGTTCTTTGTCTTATGTACTGAGTGCCTTCATGACTTGAGTGATCATGGCTCTCCATAACTTCCTATAATTTATAGCTCTAAGCAATATTTGTCCCTTACTATCTCTCCCATTCTTCCAACTATTTTCACAGGTTCATTAAATAGGTTACTCACAGTTTCTCTCTGCACCTCAATATGTCCTGTGAGTGACATATTCTCCAAGCCCTCTTTCTTCATTATATGTCCCCAAAATTTCAACTGCCTCTTTCTGATTAAGTATCAGTTTTTTTATAGTCCCCATTTTCTTTAAAACTTCCTCATTGTTCACATGTTCTACCCATGGTATACTGAGCTTTTGACAGTAGAACCACAATGGACTGTTATAAAATATTAAAACTAATAACATAATGGAACCTAAAGACTGCATCTATACTGAACTAAAACTTGTGACCAACCATAATGCTTATAACACAAAATAGAATCAACTGCTATTTATATGATGGAAATTTGCCTATGAATACATTATTCTTCCCCCCCATTTTTTTTAACAATGTAAATTTGGAATAGTTTATTATAGTTTAGAACAATAAGCAACGTGTTTACTGTCTTTCTTGTATATTTTTTTTATAGATGTGTGTAATGAGTGTCTAGAGAATTTAGTTGGAAAAATACAAGTGTTTGGGGTTTCTTAACTCAAATTTTTGTTAAGTGCTAATGGATAAATGTTAGTATTATGGCCTGAAAAAGGAAAAGGAGATGAAATTTTTGTTGATGTACATGTTAACAATGTGTCTGTGTGAACTGCTTGCCCATTAGTGAAAATGTCACATGTTTGTCTGTGTAGAGGAGAAATGTGTCGTTAATTCGCATTGGTTTAGAATGAGTGAATTAATGATAAAATAAAAATAAGAGAGAAAAGGGAGTGTAAATGAGGATTTCAAATCTCTTATCCCTCTCTTTATAATTTTAGAGGAATTAATAAACAAGACAAGAAGACTCTTACACTATGTGAAATTTGTAAAGAAACAAACATTTATCAAAATCACAAAATATTGCTTAAAATATACAAATTGTTCAAATTACAATATAGGCCTTGCACAAATTTTCCCTTGTGTACTTCAAACTATCATGGCAGATTAACAGTTCTTTCAAAATACAAATGTTTTTTCTTACAAAACAACAATTCATGAAAAACATTTTTTTCCTTAACTACAAAGGAAATTTAACAACTTTCTTTTAGACCAACAGTTCATATAAGTTCATTTCTTTGCAACAAAAGATATTTACTTACTTCAAAAAGATCACAATTCCAAATATCAAAGGTTCAAAGGAACAGGTGTTAGAATGAAATAAATTCATAAGTCAATAAAAGTTACTCATATATGAGATAATACACATGTTTAGAAATACATCTGCCTATCAAATTTAGAAGATTCTTCTTTTCATTCTTCTTCAACAGCAACAGTAGTAACAGCCTTTTATCATCCCAGGTCACTATGTTTTAGCATGGGTGATTAAAGCTTTTCTTTCCAGATCACAGCCTCTACATGTCCTGTTGAGATCTAATCCCTTCTGATGCTGCAGTTAAAATTGCTACTCTTATACAGCAAACACATATCGCTAAACCAATTCTTTAGTTGGCATGTACATTTTATACCCATTGGGTAAAAATTTAAGATTCACCATACAACCAAACCACACCTGTTTTCAATTCAAATTTGGCTGTTTTTTTGTTTTAACGCCAAAGCTATGAAAAGTTTAAATTATCTAGCTTCATTTTGGCAACTTTTTTATAACATCATTTTGGAAAATGAAAGGTAGTGAATGTTACAAATGTCTATCTTTACTCACAAATCCACAATGTCATGTTACAAAAGGCTGTATTTTACCCACAAGTCATGAAAACATCTTCTCCTCATAGCATCAATCCTAGAACTATTCTTTGCACAAGTGGGCTACATTGACTGATCATCGAGGGTCATATGACCAGCCAAGCACTATGCATATTAATTAGGAAGAAAAAGCAAAGTTAACCTGACATAAATTATTGATAAAAACTCCTAAGACTTGTAACATGTCAATTTTATCTCAATAATCTTAGTGTTATGAGTAAGAAGAAAAATTGTTGAAAATTGTAGAAATTTGTTGAATTGAAATTAACCAAGTTGTGCCCTCACAACTAGCACGAAAATTTTAGTCATTAAACTGCCAGAGCAGACAATAGTTTTGATCTGAACTGTTAATTCTGGAATATCATGCAGATGTACTTATTTTACAGTAATCTCACAAATCCACAATGTATTTATAATGAAAACCTGCATTATTTAATCATTTTACATTTTAAGTGTAAAATCAAAATAAAATGAAGTTATATTGCTTTGCTTGTGTGAAGAAATTAAAGCAGTCTATGAATGAATGTCTTGTGTGACTTCATTTTGACTGTGGATGGCATCTGAGTACAAGTTTGCTAAAATTATAATTCATTCACTTTATCAGCATCGCTTTGAACTTAAAACATTAAATTTGGAAGCCATATTTTTAAGATGCTTAAATCTTTAATCTGTTCTGTTTTTAGTAAAAACCAAAAGACATTAAGTAGGATTCACATATTAAATTCAAAGAAAATTAATTAATCTAATAATTAAATGAATATTATGAAAGAATTAATATGCTAAAGTTGTGTGGAGACACCCATATAACAGGTCTGAGTCAAAACGTTCATCAACAAACATTTGAAGTGGCAAACAGTACAAAACTCTTTTCTATGGTCAGATTAAAACATGACAAATTATCAGTGACTGGCAACAGTATAAATTTTTCTTTAATTTAAGGAAAAGTATTAATAATAAATAATTTAAAGAGTAAATATCTGATTGATTTGTTACAGTTGTTTGTTGATTGATTTTTTTGAAAATTAATTATGTTGGTATTTTTTCTTAAACTTTAGATGCCAAAATGTTTTAAGCTTTCAACATGTGTCAACATGATACCAAATATTTTTAAAAAATTAATAATTTTTCTTTATCTAGTTAATAAGTAATAATAATATTCCAGATCAGATAACTAATGTTGTGTCATGGTCACCAATATAAGGGGAGAGCTTGGAAAAAAGATTTATTCTCCCATTTTTATTTCCCCCATTATGGGCATCATTATATCCATCATATAATAACACTGTACTTCATGGACAGAACAGAAAGAAAAAAAGAAATGACAAATATGCTTGGTTCTCAGAGAGACTTTTATACTACTAAGACATACACAAAACTGTGTGTGTGTGTGTGTGTGTGTGTGTGTGTGTGTGTGTGTGTGTGTGTGTGTGTGTGTGTGTGTGTGTGTGTGTGCATCTCATGCAGAGAAGAATATAACATATATCTATACAGTCAAGCAGATTGAAAGGAGAATGAAAAGATAGAGTCTCCGATATAACATGGAGATTATTCTGTGCTTCTGGAGAAGCCAGGTTTAGGATTCTAGTTTCAATGGGTAGGATTCATCTATTATATGCCAAGTGAGTATATATTCTGTGAAATGGAAACACAGAGTCTTAGGTTTTCCCAAATTGAGGACTGCTACCCAGAGATTTCTATATCTAGGAAAGACATATTTCCAAAGGGAAATGATGCTATGTGCTTATAAGCTGTTGGGGGAGGCAGATTTAGTCTCAGCTCAGGCCTCTCCATGATAATTCATGTAGAAAAAACTCACCAGTATATTTGCATTTCTACAGGATGATTTTGATTTTAGAAAAAGATCTCCAAAAAGAAATTTTTATAAAAATCTTGGCAAATGTCTTTTGTCTTTTCTTGAAGAAGCAAATATTCTTTGGTGCCTTTTTGCCTATGGGCAATACAATCTTCCAAATTTTTTATTGATAACTAAATTTTCTAAGAAACATTTTCTTTGGTTATTTCTTCAGTTAGCATCAAATAATTGTCATTTTCAGATTTCCACAACATTGCAATTTCAAAAGCTGCCATAAATCCTTTATCTATCTTTATGATAGATGTTTCGTACGATAGAAAAATAAAATTTCTCAATCATGATACAAGGGCCACAAAGAGGGTAGGGAAATTCAGACAGAAAAAGTAGCTAATCTGGCCATAATTTTCATAAAACTGAAAGTTGAATCTAGGAATTCCCTTGCCAGCTTGCCTCAGTCTACTTAACTTACCTACCAAACCAAAGCTACAGTAGGCTCCCTGATTTCACACCAGTAAATTTTATTTATTTATATATTTTTTTAATCAGTATCAAACCATACAAGGCAGTAAAGCAACTAAGACATAAGGGGTTACAGAGCAAGTAAGAATTAGGAACAGAAATATTAATAATAAGCAAGAAGAGAAAAGAGTAATCAGGGAGACAGTAGATAGTGATTGACATTGCATTTAAATTTTTGCAGATTAAAGTTGGCTGGAAAACATGAAGCCAGAAGTAAGTTCTCCAAGTTAGAAGTGTGAGAAAAGAAAGTGTTAACATAGAATTTATAGCTACATCTAACCAGATCAACTGTAAATTGATATGATCTCAACACCAGTCTAGTACTGCACTTAAATTCAAAATTCACAATGAAAGTATTTATAGAAAAGACACAGAGAGGCAACCTTACAGAGGTGGAAAAGTGGTTGAAGCTGTGCTGCCAGATCAGGACCAATAATATTGCTGATTCTTCTTTGGATTTCATCAAGAAGCTCAAAGGGCACTGGACCATATATGGCAGCAATATTCTAAACATGGACAAAATTTTATTGTTTAAATCATTTCTTTATTTTTCTACATTTGCAACAGGGAAGTCCCACTGTCTCAGATACATAACAGTACCTTCCTAGGTACTTGGCACTCTGGGCTTCTGGCTCTGCTGTACCAGGATTAAAAGTTACAGTTTCTCTTGCCTCCTAGTTGTTACACCACTGATTAACTCAAGTGTAGTTCTTATTAGACAAAAACTAAAGAAAGGTATCTGATTATATGCAACTGTTTTGTTTTTGTTTTTGTTGTTGTTTTTACATTTTTTTGATTATTTTTTTCAAATTTTTTTCTACATATACAAAAATAATATGGATCCATATCTATTTGTCTATTTATATATATTTTTGAGGAACACTTTTCACAAAGCACACAGTTCCAACATTCCAATCTTAACCAGAGAACACTTTTACTACACTCAGATCCCAAACAGGTCAGGGAGTAATACTTTGATCTTAGGCAGATTATACAAAAATCTTACTACTGTTGTGATATGTAAATTAGGTTCAGTATAAAAGGCAGTATCACTATATGTACGGGGTGGTGGGTATCTTCTTTTGACAAGACTACATCTGTCAGAGAGAATACCTAACATAATAATATGGCATCACCAATCAGTTACTTAACTACAATGGAGGATCCTGAGTATATAGAAACATGGCTTAGGTGTTTCATAGCATCGATGAGAGTAAAGAAGTTAAAGGACACCAAAGCTAGAGGAGGAGAAAATGAAGTTATGGATTTGTTTTGGGTCTCAGCCAGGTGTGAGGTCATAAAAAAATCTCCGTGATGGTCTATCCCAAAGTGTTGAAAGGTTTAGTGTATGAAGAAATTGCAGCCATCATAAAAGCAGATGTATAACAAAAAAAAGATTGGCCATAGCAGAAAGAACTAAATTTCTCAAAAGTAGATAGAAACTGGACAAAACCATTATGCAATATGTACAGCGACTGAAAGAAGCGTTGAGATATTGTGAGTTTGAAAGAATGCGTTCGGAACAAATGTCTATCAAAGACAAGCTAATGTGTTAAGACTGAATGTTTGACATCTCGTACAAGTGTAAAATTCTAGAGCAGCTTCAAGCTCATAATACGAATCTGGAAGCATGTGTGAAGTTCTTACAATTGGAATTGATTCAAAAGTTTAATACCTCTGAAGGCAGCATGGAGATTTACAATGCTACTAAAAGCTTAATTGTATACAGATATTGCAATATGGAACATGAAAAGAGGAAAAATAAATGTCAAACCTCTGGGAAATGATGCTTTAAGTGTAAAAAGAGGAACAATTTCCAGACAGTGCACATATGAAAAGCAAGTGAAAAAGTGGAAAATATAGACACTCCGATTGAAGTATTTGATATAAAAGCACAGGATAAAAGTAGGGAAATGGTGAAGTTGAACAGAGCAACGTTACTCATGCAGGTGGATACTGGAAGTGATGTTACGTTGATATTGAGGAATTTTGGGGAAAGAATTTTTGGGTAGACCAAATTTAAAGAAAAGTAATCTCCAGTTGAAACAGTTTGATGGTTCAGTGATCAAAATTTTAGGATGCTTTGAAGGCATGTTTGAGACAAAAAATAGATTTTAAATAATACCCATCATATTAGTGGAAAACATCAAAAATGACAGTCTTTTAGAAATTGATGTGTTAAGGATGGATACATTAAAACTGGTAAATTCTATGCAGTCTGTAGAACTGGATATTGGATTATTAAGAGGATACAAGGTGAGTATTCAGCTTAAAGAAAGCAGTCAACCCATGTATTTTCAAGCCTGAAAAGTTCCTGTTCACATACTACCCTTGATGGCTGCTAAGCTGAACAAAATGGTGAAACAAGGAATATTAGAAAAAGTCAGCCAGGGTGGTAGCAAATGGGCTTCACCCATTGTGGTGGGGTAATGTTTTGGACATGTGTTGCAGGTTATAAATGATAATACAAGCCCAGAGATTTAAGAATTTGTGTGTCAGGTAGCAGTGTCTTTATTATAACAGAAGCAAACTGTTTGAAAAGAGATAGATAGATAGATAGATAGATAGATAGATAGATAGATAGATAGATAGATAGATAGATAGATAGATAAACAGACTGAGATAGATATATAGATACATATGAACAGACTGAGATAGATAGATAGATAGATAGATAGATAGATAGATAGATAGATAGATAGATAGATAGATAGATAGATATACATACACCCTGTAAGTTCAACTTTTTCTTCATTATTTACAGAGACTTTTAAGATTCATTGAAATTTTCTCTACATGAAAGATGTTCTTTTGTGTGCCAGGTAGCAGTGTCTTTATTATAACAAAAGCAAACTAAAAAGAGATAGATAGATAGATAGATAGATAGATAGATAGATATTTCCAGCATGATGAACAATGATTATGTTTGTAGTAGATGTTAAACTCTTTTGCCAGACATATATGTGTGGAAAACCCTATCAGTGGAAATAACCCCTTTTCAGCTTTTAAGTATGTGTAAAAAGAAAAAAAAAAACTTGTAGCATGCATGCTTTAGATCAGAAGAGGCTAGCTATCTTTCATCCTGGGATAAAGTTGTGTCAGGATGCTAAAGTTAGCATTCTCTGCAATAGATGCACATGGCATAGAGAGTACACCTCATCCACTATTTACTTCACATGCAGAGTAAGTTCAACTTTTCGCTCATTATTTACAGAAACTCTTAAGAACATTCATTGAAATTTTCTCGACATGAAAGATGTTTTTCATAGGGTAAATATTTCTATCTTGTTTTGTTTCACTCTTTTGTGTCTATTTTCTTCACACTTTTAGTTTAGTTTTTGTTCAACACACACAACCCCTGACCTAGTAAAGACAGTTTGATAACCACAAGGTCAGTTGTATTAATTTTCTAAGCATAGCTTAGATGTGACACAAGGCCGAAAGTATGGGGCACCCAGTGAGGATCGAACTCACTACTCAGTTGTAATTGTTCTAGCAAGACAAGCTTGCTAACCATTACTCCGCCTCGAGGTGCCCCACAAGGTCAGCTGTAGGTTCCTTTACTTTGTGCTAACTTCACAAGTTGTATAATAAAATCCTGCACCACCAAATAATTCATAGTAAATATTTCTAATAAAAACAGATGAGATGAGATTCACATGGTATTTATATATATATATATATATATATATATATATATTCTCATTTTTGTTCATTTCTTTTCATTCAGTCCATGCATGGAATATTGCAGTCACATCTGGCCTGGTGGTTCTGCTCTATATTTAGAGATTCTTTATAAAATATAGAGAAGAATCTGCAATAATATTGTTCCTGACCTGGTATCTTGGCTTCAATCACTTTCCTATGACCTTAACATAGCTTCTCTGCCTTTTCTACTAATATTTTCAGAGCAATTGTTCTGATGAGCTTTCCTGTTTGGTACCTCGACCTTATGAATTCAAGCCAGGTACAAGACTGGCGGCAAGTTCACGTCATTTTACAAATGAAATGGTCAGATGAAACCGTAAGTTATATGTTAACAGTTTCTTCTCTTGCACTTTTCACTCGTGGAACTCTCTTCTGGCTTTTGGTTTGCCAGTCAACTTTGATCTTCAAAAATTTAAATGTCATCTTCTGTTTTCTTAATTCCTCTTCTTTTATTGTTCTCTCTCCTTAATAATGTTTTCATTTCTCATATTCTCTCATACTCAGTAATCCCTTGCTTGGGGTATACATATTGTTAACTATGCTGACTTGTGGTCCTACCTAGGATTGAACTCATCATCTTTGGCTAACAAATTTCTGAAGATATTAGACTCCTGCTCCTCAGCTTAATGGATGTGTTCTATGCAGTGACAGTAGCAGGCTTGTCTCCTTTCATGCCAAAATGGATTTACCGTTTAGGCATTATTTAAGTTTTGAAATTTCTCCTCAGGTAGAAATTTTCTGTTGTTTGGTGAAGTGCTAATACTCGGTTTATTGATCAATATCTTGATCATTAAATAGATATCTACTGAAAATAATACTGTTAGTTGGTTAATACCAATTGTGAAGACATTGACTCACATAATAAAATCAGACATAGTGTACAGCACTAAAAGGAAAAAGAAGAAGCATGTAAGCAAAGAAGAAGAAAAAAGAATATTAGTATTGCTTATTGACTATCTTGTGTTAGGAATAATAACGTGTATTAACCTTCCAGTAGCACACCGATACTAATATTAGCATTAGCGTAGCCATTGATACACTAACACTGAATGCGAATATAGAAAGATGAAATACGTGACCATAACAAACAAAACATTTAATAAGGCAAACAACTTATATACATATATTAAAATGTCCCAAAACAAATGATTGTTCATATTGTCCAAAGGAATGAGGAGGTTTACAGAACAAGAACAAAAAATAACATATCAGCTATACGGCCTTTGATTGTTCACAGATGAGTGAATAGAAATTACTTTTTTCTTTCGCTAGGCCGTACACATGTTGACCAGTTTCCACGTGTGTGGATGCCTAGGTGGCCAGGAAGGTAAAGAGGCCGTTCCTTAAAAAACGGAAGCAAGAACTAAAAGGGACAGCAGAGTTCTCCTCTCTAAAGGGGCCAAACTCCCATGAACTCAACCCAAGGGAAAACAACTGTAGTCTCCCTACAAGTACCCCCTACCTAGACAGGTTCATTAACCTGCACCAGAGGTACTACTAAAATGTAACAAAAACAAAACTTCACAACATGTATTACAAATTTAAAGAAAAATGGTTTCATAATCGAATGAAAAAGGAAGAGTTCAATGTGGAATGAGAAATATCCTCCAGTTATGGTTCTACTGAACCCAAAACCTGAAAATGAATTATGTCAATAAATGTTTGGGCCATCTAACACGATGGCCAGATCTGGTCACAGTCTCTTTTACTACCTCCAGTGCTACTGGTGATGGAGGAGTCACTGAAGTGTCCATGCTGAGCCAGATAGTGTTCAAAAAGGCAGGCTTTAATCTGTCCATAGTAATGTTTTGTGTTGCATTGTTAACGCTGACCATAAAATATTTTGAATGTCTCTCAAGGACTTTGAAATGTCCTCTGTAGGATGGCTGCAATGTGTGGGACCTAGCCAATTCCCGCACAAAAACATGTGTGAATGTCTGCAGTAGTTTAGGCACATATATCTGCCTTCAAACCGGTGCAGAAGACTTATATGCTAAGTTCACCATTCTCATGGTAAGCTGATCAACAAACGAGGTCAAGTTCAAAATTTTTTGAGAAGGTTGCAGGAAAAACTGTTCTGGAAGTCTGAGTGTGATGCCATAAACTATCTCAGCAGATGAACATTTAAGATCATCTTTAACTGCATTGTGGAATCCCAGAAGAACCAACAGTAGGTGCTCCAGCCAATTTGCCTGATCCGTCACGGCCCTTAAAGCTGATTTAAGTGTACGATGAAATCATTCCACTAAGCCATTAGCCTCAAGATGATAAGTGGTGGTTTTGATTCTTTTACTCCCCAAGATCCTCATCAGCTGGTTGAACAGGTCTGACTCGAATTGCCACCCTATGTCTGTAGTAATTACATTAGGGACCCCGAAACAGGAAACCCACCCTAAAACAAAAGTCTTTGCTGTGGTATGTGCAGTAATGTCCAACAGGGGAAGAGCCTTACACCAACAGGAGAAAAGATCAACACATATCAATAGATATGTCTGTCCCTCACATGAGGGGAGTGGTCCTGTGATGTCCACATACACATGTGCCAACTACTTGTCGGGTGATGGAAAGGATCCAGGAGGTGAACGGGTATGTCTCCCCACTTTGGCCCTCTGACACGCCACACAAGTCTTTGACCACTGCCGAATGTCAGTTTTCATGTGTGGCCAAACAAATCTGTCTGTAATTAGCCGTATTGAGGCATTAGCCCCTGGGTGGGACAAATTGTGCATGGAGGAGAATAACGTCTTCTGCATTGACTTAGGCATGAAGGGGTGTAATCGTCCAGTGCGGGTGTCACATACAATTTTCAATTCTGTGTTTGGAACATGTATTCTCAACTATGTCAAGGATTGTGTGGTTCTCTTGTAGAAGATGCTGTAGTTGCTGATTCTTTTCCTGTGCTTCCACAAATGATTGATGTTCCAAGCACAGGTCCTGCACAAAAGCATTGATGCCACGAGACATAGTGTCTGCAGGTATGTTGTTGTTTCCCTTGATGAAATGGATATCTGAATATCTGAAGTGAATTGTAACAGATAATCCAAGTGTCTGGTTTTACGTGGGGAATACTTGGCAGAGTTTGACCGAAAAGCCCCCAACAGAGGCTTGTGGTCTGTCAGTAAGGATAAAGTCTGCCCTTCCAACAAATGTCAAAAGTAATGGACAGCTGAATAAGCTGCAAGAAGTTCACGTCCAAATGTGCTGTACCTGGATTCCATAGAAGTTAGTTTCTTGGAAAAGAAGGAAATTGGTTTCAAGTGGTCATCGATCTTCTGCTGTAGTACTGCACCTACACCAATCGAAGAGGTGTCACTGCCAAACACAACTCACTACCTGGGACAACATGTGACAATTCAACTGCTCGGGACAATAAAAACCTTAATTTGATGGAAGGCTGCCAAGGCTTGGTCAGACAAAACTATGTCACAATTTTTGACATCAGTTAGAATATCTGTCAATGGTTTTATAACCTGCGCACAATTTAGCAGGAACCTTTGAAAAAAGTTCACCATCCCTAAAAACTGTTGCAACTTTCTCATGGTATCTGGCACGGGAAAGTCAGAAATGGCTGCCACTTTAGATGAGGAAGGTGAAATTCCAGCTGAATTAATGCAGTGACCTAGGAAAATTACTTCAGACTTTCCAAACTCACACTTTACTGAGTTGATAACAACCCCAATTTTCTCAAAACGCTCGAAAACGAGCTGTAAATGTTTAATATGTTCTTCCATAGAAGAACTGGCTATAAGGACATCATCCATATAGGCACAGACAAAATGCAAACCGTGCAGAAACTCAAACAACTCAAATGGTGTTGTTATGGCAGTCTTTAGAATGTGTTCTGGTTCTACCAGAATTTGATGGTAGGCCCTGATAAGGTCTAATTTAGTAAATATATACTTATCCTGAATGATAGCCGTTACATCATGTATATGAGGAATGGGATAACGGTCAGGTATAGTGGCAGAGTTGCATGCCCTATAATCACCACAAGCGCGCAGATTTGGGTACCAGATGCAAGGAAGATGCCCAGCTATTCTTTGATGGCCAGATAATACCAAGTCCCATCATTTGGGTAAATTCTGCTTTCTCCACACTTAATTTTTTGCCAGATGACAAGGACAGCTGTGAACAAGAGGACTGCTAGTAGCAATGTGGTGTGTATTGTGGGGTAGACTATCCTTGTGAAAAACGGTTTGGTAATGTTCTCAAACTTTTTTAAAAGTTCACTAAATATAGGGTTATCTTCTGTGTTAGCCACAGTAGGACTTAATGGAATTACATTATGAATGGCTCCCAGTGATTGAGTATTTGTCTTAGGGTCTGTCAGACAACGTCTGTGAACATCAATGAGAAGACCAAATTTGTGTAAAAAATCTGCACCAAATATGGCCTTCTCTACATCCGCAAAGATAAAGAAATGGGTGAAAACCCATCTCAGACCCAAATTCAATGTTAGGCACTTCTAACCATAAGTCTGGATGAGCGACTTATTCATGGCCTGTTGGGTAAGTTTGTGAGGGTCTTTTAACTTGTCTGCCTTAGTGGCAGGAATTAAAGATATTTGCACACCACTGTCCACAAGAAAACATATACCAGTAGTGCAGTCCAAAACAAACATTTCCCATGTGGGCACACTGAGTCACCTCCAGTCGCCAGCTTAGGCATTTCCCTGTTGCGAATTGAATGAACAGGGGGGCTTACAATAATTAGCCGTATCTCCAAATTTCCTGTGTAAGTAACACATTGGGTCCTTGCTAACAGCTCTTGCATGACCTCTACTTTGGGAGCGGGGAATGCTAACCTTCTATAACTGTCTAAGTCTTCCATCCTAGCCTCTAATCTTTGCTGTCCCTCCAAGAGTCTAGCCAGCGGATTTGGTTCTTGCATCTGTATGGCGGAAACAGGAGCAGTGCATTCCGAATTTAGGTCAGCTACATTGTCTGCTATTTTAGTCAACTTTTCAATGGATGCATCTTCACCCACCTCAGCTAAAACAGCGTGATACGCAGAGGGCAAATGCTGGAGAAAATATGATGTATAATGCCATCCTCATTACCTTCTCCAGCTAAATGTTGCAAACAATGTTTATGGCAGCTTGCTGTCTCCTAAATGTTCCACATGCAAATTTGCAACAATTTCTTTTGCCGTGACATAGACATCCTCTGAACAAGTTCCTCTTTTAACTTGTAATATAGCTTGTCTTTTGGCAGAGAGATAATTATTTCTCTCACTTCCTGGACAGCTTTGAGAGGCAACTTGGAGACCACTAAATTAAATTTTGTTTTCTGAGAGGTAATTCCTCTCAGTTTACACTCCAACTCTAACTGTGTGGAAAATAAAGCTGGGTCTGCTTTAAAGTAGGCTAGGCTGACAGTGTTCACAACCGACACAGCGGCCATTTTTTCCTCATCCATATTGTATATTCTTTATGGGGATAGTTACCACACAGAAATATGTCTCACAATGTGAAGTACAACAGAGAAAAAAAACAAACAAACATAAATATTTTAAACAAAAAATCAGAAGTGGTTATCACTGCTATTACCACTACCAACCTCCTACTCCCACTAATAGCAGTAAGCTACTGACCATCCTGCCTCCAAGAGTGAGACGGGTCTAACGTTGCTGGCTGGTGCCAAATTCAAATACAGGACGTGAGATGAAGCACACGAGGAAGAGAAAAGCCATGTTGGCATGTTATACGGGTCGTCATTCCAATATTGAAAATTATTTGTGTCGAAAGAAAAAATTCTCTGACACATGAAGTTAACACTAACAGTTATTTTGCAAATTGCAAAAATATACTGACATGTTGGAGTCACCACTTATTAGTATTGGTTATCGGCCAGACATATCTTACAGACTATTTTGTCTTAGGAAGAATAACGTGTATTAACCTTCCAGTAGCACACCGATACTAATATTAGCATTAGCTTAGCCATTGATACACTAACACTGAATGCAAATATAGAAAGATGAAATACGTGACTGTAACAAACAAAACATTTAATAAGGCAAACAACTTAAATACATATATTAAAGAGGTTTATATATGTCCGAAAACAAATGATTGTTCATATTGTCCAAAGGAATGAGGTGATTTACAGAACAAGAACAAATAAATAACATACCAACTTTATGGCCTTTGATCATCGACAGATAAGTGAATAGAAATTACTTTTTTCTTTCGCACATGTTGACCAGTTTCCATCTGTGTGGACGCCCTGGTGGTCAGGAAGGTAAAGAGACCATTCCTCAAAAAACAGAAGCAAGAACTAAAAGGGACAGAAGAGTTCTCCTCTCTAAAGGGTCCGAACTCCCATGAGCTCAACCCAAGGAAAAACAACTGTGGTCTCCCTACAAGTAAAAGATGAATGTAAGCAAAGAAGGAAAAGGAAAAAAGAAAAAGGAAAAAGAAGAAGTATGTAAGCAAAGAAGAAGAAAAAGGAAAAACAAGAAGCATGTAAGCAAAGCAGAAGAAAAAGGAAAAACAAGAAGCATGTAAGCAAAGCAGAAGAAAAAGGAAAAACAAGAAGCATGTAAGCAAAGAAAGAAAACAAAAAAGGAAAAACAAAAAGCATGTATGCAAAAGAAGAAAAAGGAAAAACAAGAAGCATGTAAAGAAAAGAAAACAAGAAGCATGAAAAGGAAAAAAAAGAAAAACAAGAAGCATGTAAGCAAAGAAGAAGAAAAAGGTAAAACAAGAAGCATGTAAGCAAAGAAGAAGAAAAAGGTAAAACAAGAAGCATGTAAGCAAAGAAGAAGAAAAAGGAAAAACAAGAAGCATGTAAGCAAAGAAGAAGAAAAAGGAAAAACAAGAAGCATGTAAGCAAAGAAGAAGAAAAAGGTAAAACAAGAAGCATGTAAGCAAAGAAGAAGAAAAAGGAAAAACAAGAAGCATGTAAGCAAAGAAGAAGAAAAAGGAAAAACAAAAAGCATGTAAGCAAAGAAGAAGAAAAAGGTAAAACAAGAAGCATGTAAGCAAAGAAGAAGAAAAAGGAAAAACAAAAAGCATGTAAGCAAAGAAGAAGAAAAAGGAAAAACAAGAAGCATGTAAGCAAAGAAGAAGAAAAAGGAAAAAAAAGCATGTAAGCAAAGAAGAAGAAAAAGGAAAACAAAGGAAGCATGTAAGAAAAGAAGAAGAAAAAGGAAAACAAGAAGAAAAAGGAAAAACAAAAGCATGTAAGCAAGAAGAAGAAAAAGAAAAACAAGAAGAAAAAAAAAGGAAAACAAAAAGAAAAAAAGAAGAAGTAAAAGGAAAACAAGAAGAAGAAAAAGGAAAAACAAGAAGAATGAGCAAAGAAGAAGAAAAGAAAAACAAAAGCATGTAAGGAAAAACAAAGAAGAAGAAAAGAAAAAGAAAAACAAGAAGCATGTAAGCAAAGAAGAAGAAAAAGGAAAAAACAAGAAGCATGTAAGCAAAGAAGAAGAAAAGGAAAAACAAAAGCATGTAAGCAAAGAAGAAGAAAAGGTAAAACAAAAGCATGTAAAGAAAGAAGAAGAAAAGGAAAACAAAAAGCATGTAAAAAGAAAGAAGAAAAGGAAAACAAGAAGCATGTAAGCAAAGAAGAAGAAAAAGGAAAAACAAAAAGCATGTAAGCAAAGAAGAAGAAAGGAAAAACAAGAAGCATGTAAGCAAAAGAAGAAAAGGAAAACAAAAAGCATGTAAGAAGAAGAAGAAAAAGGAAAAAAAAGCATGTAAGAAGAAGAAGAAAAAGAAAAAGGAAAAAAAAGAAGCATGTAAGAAAGAAGAAGAAAAGGAAAAAAAAAAAGAAAAAGAAGAAGAAAAAGGAAAACAAAAGCATAAGCAAAGAAGAAGAAAAACAAAAAAAATTATGTAAGCAAAGAAGAAGAAAAAGAAAAACAAAAGTATGTAAGCAAAGAAGAAGAAAAAGGAAAAACAAAAGTATAAGCAAAGAAGAAGAAAAAGGAAAAACAAGAAGAAGAAAAGAAAAACAAAAAAGAAGAAGAAGCAAAGAAGAAGAAAAAGGAAAAACAAAAGCATGAGGTAGTAAGCAAAGAAGAAGAAAAAGAAAACAAGAAATGTTGGGGAAAGAAGAAGAAAAGAAAAGCAAGAAGCATGTAAAGCAAAGAAGAAGAAAAAGGAAAAACAAAAGCATGTAAGCAAAGAAGAAGAAAAGGAAAAACAAGAATGTAAAAGAAGAAGAAAAAGGAAAACAAGAAGCATGAAAAAAGAAGAAAAAAGGAAAACAAAAAGCATGTAAAAAAGAAGAAGAAAAAGGAAAAAGAAAAAGCATGTAAGCAAAAGAAGAAGAAAAGAAGCAAACAAGAAGTAAAAGTGGACAAAGAAAGAAGAAGAAAAAGGAAAACAAGAAAAGAAAGAAAAATTAAGTAAGCAGATGCTGAGAAGAAGAAAAGGAAGAAAAAAAAAAAGAAGCATGTAAAGCAAGAAGAAAAGGTAAAACAAGAAAAGCTGTGTAAGAAAAAGAAGAAGAAAAAGGAAGTAAAAACAAAAGACAAAAAATTGCAAAAAAAAAAGAAGAAGAACAAAGAAAAAGAAGCATGTAAAAGAAAAGAAAAAAAAAAAGAAGCATGTAAGCAAAAGAAGAAAAAAAAAAAAAAGAACAAAGTAAAGAAGGTGTAAGAAAGAAGAAAAAGAAAAGAAGCAAAGAAAGAAGAAAGAAAGAAGAAAAGAAGAAGAAAAGGAAAAGATGCAAAAGCATGTAAGCAAAGAAGAAGAAAAGGAAAAAAAAGAAGCATGTAAGAAAAAGAAGAAATATATAAAAAAGGAAAAAGAAGAAAAAGAAAAAGAAAAGAAGAAGAAAAAAAGAAAAAAAAAGAAAAAGAAGCATGTAAGCAAAGAAGAAAAAAAAAAGAAAAACAAGAAGCCTTCAGAAGAAAAAGAAAAACAAAAAGAAAGTAAGAAAAGAAGAAAAAAAGAAAAAACAAAGAAGCAAATGTAAGCAGAAGAAGAAGAAAAAGAAAAGAAAAATGTGAAAAAGAGAAGAAGAAAAAGAAAAGAAAAAAGAAAAAGAAGAAGAAGAAAAAGAAATGTAAGCAAAGAAAAAAAAGAAAAAAAGGAAAAGAAGAAGCATGAAGAAGCAAAGAAGAAAAAAGAAAAAAGAAGAAAAACAAAGAAGCATGTAAGAAGAGAAGAAGAAAAAGAAAAGAAAAAGAAGCATGAAGCAGAGAAGAAAGAAAAAAAAAAGAAGCAAGAAAAAAAGAGAAGAAGAAGAAAAGCTGGAAAAACAAGAAGAAGAAAAGAAAAAAAAAGAAAAGAAGAAAAGAAGAAAACAGAAGCTGTGTGGAAAAGAAAAAAAAAAAAGAAGCATGTAAGCAGAAGAAGAAAAAAAAAAAAGCAAGAAGAAGAGAAGAAGAAAAGAAGAAAAGAAGAAAAAGAAAAAGAAGAAAAGAAAAAGAAGCATGTAAAGCAAAGAAGAAAAAAGAAAAGAAATGTAAGCAAAGAAAAGAAAAAAAAGAAGCAAAAGAAAGAAGAAAAAGGAAAAGAAAAAGCATGTAAGCAAAGAAGAAGAAAAAAAGAAAAAACAAAAAAGAAGAAAAAGAAAAAGAAAAGAAGAAGAAAGGAAAAAAAGAAGCATAGAGTAAAAAAAAGAAAAGAAGAAAAAGAAGAAGCAAAAGAAAGAAAAACAAAAAGAAAAGAAAAAAAAAAAAAGAAGCATGTAAGCAAGAAGAAGAAAAGAAAAAGAAAAAAAAGAGAAGAAGAAAAAGAAAAAGAAGCATGGCAGAGAAAAAAAAAGAAAAAGAAGCATGTAAAGAAAAAGAAAAAGAAAAGAAAAGAAGAAAAAAGGAAAAGAAGAAGAAAAAAACAAAGAAGAAGAAAAAAAAGGAAGAAAAAAAGAAAAAGAAGCATGTAAGAAGAAGAAAAAAAAAAAAGAAGAAAAAGAAGAAAGAAGAAAAAGAAAAAAGCATGTAAGCAAAAGAAGAAAAAAAAAGGAAAAAGCAGAAAGAAAAAAAAGAAAAGAAGCATGTAAGCAAAGAAGAAAAAAAAAAAAACAAAAAGCATGTAAGCAAAGAAGAAGAAAAAGAAAAAGAAGAAGAAAAAGCAAGAAGAAGAAGAAAAAAAAAGAAGAAAAGAAGCAAAGAAAGAAGAAAAAAGAAAAAAAGAAAAGGAAAAGAAGAAAAAGCAAGAAAGAAAAAAAGAAAAATGAAGAAGAAAAAGAAAAACAAAAAGAAGAAAAAGAAGAAAAAGAAAAAAAAGATGTAAGCAAAAAGAAGAGAAAAAGGAAAAAGAAAAAAAAAAAGAGAAGAAGAAAAGAAAAAAAAGAAAAGTAAGAAAAAAGAAAAAAAGAAAAAGAGAAGAAGCAAAAGAAAAGAAAAGAAGAAAAAAAAAAAGAAGCATGTAAGCAAGAAGAAGAAGAAAAAGAAAACAAAAAGCATGTAAGCAAAGAAGAAGAAAAAAAAAAAAGAAAAAAAAAGCAGAGAAGAAAGGAGAAAAAGAAGCATGTAAGCAAAGAAGAAGAAAAAGAAAAAACAAAAGCACAATCAAAGAAGAAGAAGAAAAAAAAAAAGAAGCATGTAAGCAAAGAAGAAGAAAAAGAAAAAAGCATGTAAGCAAGTAAGAAGAAGAAAAAAAAAAAAAGAAAGAAAAAACAAAAGAAGAATGTAAAAAAAGAAGAAAATTCAAGAAGGAAAAAAAAAGAAAAAAGCATGTAAGCAAAGAAGAAGAAAAGCAAAAAAGAAAAAAGCATGTAAGAAAAAGAAGAAGAAGAAAAAAAACAAAAGAAGCATAAAAAAAGAAAAAGAAAAAAAAAAAGAAGAAAGCAAAGAAGAGAAAAAGAAAAAGAAAAAGAAAGAAGAAAAGTAAGTTAAAAGAAGAAGAAAAAAGGAAAAGAAAAGAAGCATGTAGAAGAAAAAGAAAAGAAAATGAAGAAAAGAAAAAAAAAAAAAGCATGTAAGCAAGAAGAAGAAAAGAAAAGAAGCATGTAAGGTAGAAAAAAAAAAAAAAGAAGCAAAGAAAAAAAAAGAAAAAGAAAAGAAGCATGAAGAAGAAAAAGAAAAGAAGCATGTAAAAAGAAAAAAAGAAAAAGCAGAAGAAGAAGAAAAGAAGCATGTAAAAAAAAAAAGAAAAAGAAAAAAGAAGAAAAACAAAAGAAAAAAAGAAGCATGTAAGTAGAGAAGAAGAAAAAGAAAAAAGTAAGAGAAAAGAAGAAAAACAAAAGAAGAATGTAAGAAAAGAAGAAGAAGAAAAAGAAAAGAAAAACAAAAGAAAAGAAGCATGTAAGCAAAGAAGAAAAAAGAAAAAAAGAAAAGAGAAGAAAAAAAAAAGAAGCATGTAAGCAAAAGAAGAAAAAAAAAAGAAGCATAAAGCAGAGAAGAAGAAAAAAAAAAGAAGAAGAAAAAGAAAAAAAAGAGAAGAAGAAAAAGAAAAAGAAGCAAAGAAGAAGAAGAAAAAGAAAGAAAAAGTAAAGAAGAAGCAAAGAAAAAGAAAAGAAGAAGAAGAAGAAAAGAAGAAAACAAAGAAGCATGTAAGCAAAAAGAAAAGAAAAAAAAGGAAAAGAAGAAAAAGAAAAAGAAGAAAAAGAAGCAGAGAAGAAAAAAAAAAAAGCAAAAAGAGAAGAAGAAAAAGAAAAAGAAGCAAGTTAAAAGAAGAAAAAAGAAAAAGCATGAAGCAGAAAAGAAGAAGAAAAAAAAAAGAAGAAAAAAAAGCATGTAAAGAAAAGAAAAAAAGAAGAAGGAAAAAAAGAAGCATGTAAGCAGAGAAGAAGAAAAAAGAAAAAGAAGCATGTAAGCAAAGAAGAAGAAGAAAAAAGAAAAGAAAACAAAAAAGCAGAAAAAAGCAAAGAAGAAGAAAAAGGAAAAAAAAGAAGAAGCATGTAAGCAAGAAGAAGAAGAAAAGAAGCTGGAAAAAAAAAAAAGCATGTAAGCAGAGAAGAAGAAAAAGAAAAGAAAAGAAAGAAGAAAAAGAAAAAGAAAAGAAGAAAAAAAGAAAAACAAGAAGAAGAAAAAAAGAGAAGAAAAAAAGAAAAAGAAAAGAAGCAAGAAAGAAGAAGAAAAAGAAAAAAAAAGGAAAAAGAAGAGAAGAAGAAAAAACAAAGAAGCATGTAAGAAAGAAGAAGAAAAAAAAAAAGAAGCATGTAAGCAAAGAAAGAAAAAAAGAAAAAGAAGCATGTAAGCAAAGAAGAAGAAAAAAAAAAGAAGCACAAGAAGAGAGAAGAAGAAAAAAGAAAAGAAGCATGTAAAAGAAGAAGAAAAAAGAAAAGAAGCATGTAAGAAGAAGAAGAAAAAAAAGAAAAAAGCATGTAAGAAGAAAAGAGAAAAAGGAAAAGAAAAAAAGAAAAGAAGCATGTAAGAAAGAGAAGAAAAAGAAAAAAAAGAAAGAAGCATGAGAAGAAAAGAAGAAGAAAAGAAAAAGAAAAGAAGATGTAAGAAGAGAAGAAGAAAAGAAAAGAAAGGAAAAAAGAAGAAAAAAAGAAGCATGTAAGACTTAAGAAGAAAAAAGAAAAAGAGAAAAAGAAGAAGATGAAAAAAAGAAAAGAAGAAAAGAGAGAAGAAGAAAAAAAAGAAAAAAGAAGAAAAAGAAAAGGAGAAGAAGAAGAAAAAAAAAAAGAAAAAAGAAGAAAAAGAAAAAAGAAAAAAGAAAAGAAGAAGAAGAAAAAAAAAAAAAAAAAGCATGTAAGCAAAGAAGAAGAAAAAGAAAAGAAGCATGTAAGCAAAGAAGAAAAAAAAAAAACAAAAAAGAATGTAAGAAGAAGAAGAAGAAAAAAGAAGAAAAGGAAAAGAAGAAGAAAAAGAAAATGAAAGCAAAGAAAGAAGAAAAAGAAAAGAAAAAAAGAAGAAGAAGAAGAAAAAGAAAAAACAAGAAGAAAAAAAAAAGAAAGAAGAAAAAAAAAAAGAAGCATAAGCAAAAAGAAAAAAGAAAAAGAAGCATGTAAGCAAAGAAGAAGAAAAAAAAGAAGAAAAAGAAGAAGAAAAAGAAAGAAGTAAAAGTAAAGAGAAGAAGAAAAAAGAAAAGAAGAATGTAAGCAAAGAAGAAGAAAAAAGAAAAAGAAAAAGAAGAAGAAAAAAAGAAAAGAAGCATGTAAGAAGAAGAAAAAAGAAAAGAAGAAAAACAAGAAAAGAAAAAAAAGCATGTAAGAGAGAAGAAGAAAAAAAAGAAAAAAGAAAAAGAAGAAAAAGAAAAAGAAAAGAAGAAAAGAAGAAGAAAAAAAAGAAAAAGAAGCATGTAAGAGAAAAGAAAAAAAAGAAAAGAAAAGAAAAAGAAAAAGAAAAAGAAAAAAGGAAAAAAAGAAGCATGTAAGAAGAAGAAGAAAAAGAAAAGAAAAAAAAAGAAGTATGAAGAAAAGAAAAAAGAAAAAAGAAGCATGTAAGCAGAGAAGAAGAAAAAAAGAAAAGAAGAAAAGAAGAAGAAGAAGAAAAAAAAAGAAGCATGTAAGGAGAAGAAGAAAAAAAAAGAAGCATGTAAAAGAAGAAGAAATGAAAGAAAAGAAGAAGAAAAGGAAAAAAGAAGAAGCAAGAAGAAAGAAGAAAAAAGAAAAAAAGAAGAAGAAGAAAAAAAAAAGAAGCAGAAGCATAAGAGAAGAAGAAAAAGAAAAAGAAGCATGTAAGCAGAGAAGAAGAAAAGGAAAAGAAGCATGTAAGAGAAAGAAGAAGAAAAGGAAAAGCAAGAGAAGAAAAAAAAAAAGAGAAGAAGCAAAAGGAAGAAGAAGAAAAGAAGAAAAAAAGAAAAAAAAAAGAAGCATGTAAGCAAAGAAGAAGAAGAAAAAAGAAAAAGAAGCATGTAAGCAGAGAAGAAGAAAAAAGAAAAAGAAGCATGAAAGAAAAGAAGAAAAAAGGAAAAAAAAAAAATGTAAGAAAAGAAGAAGAAAAAGGAAAAAAAGAAAAAGAAAAAGAAGCATGTAAGAAGAAGAAGAAAAAAGAAAAAGAAAAAAGAAAAGAAGAAGAAAAAGAAAAGAAGCATGTAAGCAGAGAAGAAGAAAAAAAAAGAAGAAAAAGAGAAGAAAAAAAGAAAAAAAGCATGTAAGAGAAAGAAGAAAAAAGAAAAAGAAGAAGAAAAAAGAAGAAAAAGAAAAGAAGCATGTAAGCAAAGAAGAAGAAAAAAAAAAAAAAAGCATGTAAGCAAAGAAGAAGAAAAGAAAAAGGAAAAAGAAGAAAGAAAAAAGCATGTAAAGAAAAAAAGAAGAAAACAAAAAGAAAAGAAGCATGTAAGCAAAGAAGAAGAAAAAAAGAAAAACAAGAAGCATGTAAGCAAAGAAGAAGAAAAAGAAAAAAAGCAAAAAAAGAAGAAAAAAGAGAAGAAAAGAAAAAAAAGAAGCAGGTAAAAGAAGAAGAAGAAAAAAGCAAAGAAGAAGAAAAAAAAAGAAAAAAAAAAAGAAGCAAAAGAAAGAAGAAAAAGAGAAGAAGAAAAAGAAAAAAGCAAAGAAGCATGTAAGCAAAGAAAAAGAAAAGAAGAAAAGCAAAGAAGAAGAAAAAGAAAAGAAGCAAGAAAAGAAAAAAAAAGAAGAAAAAAAAAAAAAGAAGCATGTAAGCAGAGAAGAAGAAAAAAGAAAAAGAAGCATGTAAGCAAAGAAGAAGAAGAAAAAAGAAAAAGAAGCATGTAAGCAGAGAAGAAGAAAAAGAAAAAGAAGAAAAAAAAGAGAAGAAAAAAAAAAGAAAAAGCAAAACAAAAAGCAAAAAGAAAAGAAGCATGAAAGAAGAAGAAAAAAAAGAAAAAAGCATGTAAGCAAAAGAAGAAGAAAAAAGAAGAAAAGAAAAGAAGCATGTAAGCAAGAAGAAGAAAAAGAAAAGAAGCATGAAAAACAAAAAAAAAGCAAGAAGAAGAAGAAAAGAAAAAGAAGAAGCAAAAAGAAAAACAAGAAAAAGAAAAGAAAAGCAAGAAGAAGAAAAAAAAAAAAAAAGCATGCATGTAAGAAAAAAAGAAAAAGGAAAAACAAAAAGCATGTAAGCAAAGAAGAAGAAAAAGAAAAACAAAAGAAGCATGAAAAAGAAGAAGAAAAAAAGAAAAACAAAAGAAGCATGTAAGAAAGAAGAAGAAGAAAAAAAAACAAAAAAGCATGTAAGCAAAGAAGAAGAAAAAGAAAAAAAAAAAGAAAAAAAGCATGAGAAGAAGAAAAGAAAAAGAAAAAGAAAAAGAAAAAAGAAAAAAAAAAGAAAAGAAGAAAGAAAAAAAGAAAAAGAAAAAAGCAAAAGAAGAAGAAGAAAAAAGAAAAAGCAAGAAGCAGAGAAGAAAAAAAAGAAGAAAAAAAAGAAAAAAAAAAACAAAAAGAGAAGAAAAAAAAGAAAAAAAGAAGAAGAAAAAGAAGAAAAAAAAAAAAAAAAGAAGCATGTAAGCAAAGAAGAAGAAAAAAAAGAAAAACAAAAAGATGAAAAAGAAAAAGAAGAAAAGAAAGAAGAAGAAAAAGAAAAAGAAGCATGTAAAAAGAAGAAGAAAAAGAAAAGAAAAAAAGCAAGAGAAGAAAAAAAAGAAAAGAAGCATGTAAGCAAAAGAAGAAGAAAAAAAAGAAGAAGAAAAAGAAAAGAAAAAAGAAGAAGAAAAAGAAAAGAAGCAGAAGAAGAAGAAAAAAAAAAAACAAAAAAGCAATGAAGAAGAAAAGAAGAAGAAAAGAAGAAAAAAAAGAAGAAGAGCAAAGAAAAAAAAAGAAGCATGAAAACAAAGAAGAAGAATGAAAAGAAGAAGAAAAGGTAAAAAGAAGAAGAAGAAAGAAAAGAAGATGTAAAAAGAAGAAGAAAAACAAAAAAAGCATGTAAGCAAAGAAGAAGAAAAAGAAAAACAAAAGAGAAGAAGAAAAAAAAAAAAGAAGAAGAAAAAGAAGAAAAAAAAAAGCATGTAAGCAAAGAAGAAGAAAAAAGAAAAAAACAAAAAAGCATGTAAGAAAGAAGAAAAAAGAAAAGAAGCAAAAAAAAAAGAAGCAAAAAGAAAAGAAGAAAAGAAGCATGAAAAAGAAGAAAAAAAAAAATGTAAGAAGAAGAAGAAAAAGAGAAGAAAAAAGAAAAGAAGCATGTAAGAAAAAGAAGAAGAAAAAAAAGAATGTAAGAAAGAAAGAAGAAAAGAAAAAAGCAAAAAGAAGAAGAAAAAAGTAAAAAGAAGAAGAAAGAAAGAAGAAAAAGAAAAAAAGCATGTAAAAGCAAAAAGAAAAAGAAGAAAGAAAAAAGAAAAGAAAAAGAAGTAGAGAAAAGAAGAAAAAGAAAAAGAAGCATGTAAGAAAAAGAAGCAAAAAGAAGAAAGAAAGCAAGAAAAGAAAAAAAAAGCATCTAAAGAAGAAGAAAGAAGTAAGCAAAAGAAGAAGAAGAAAAGAAAAAAAAGAAGCATGAAGAAAAAGCAAAGAAGCATGTAAGAAGAAGAAAAAGAAAAGAAGCAAAAAGAAGAAGAAAAAAGCATGTAAGAAAAGAAAAAAAAAAAAGAAAAGAAAAAGAAGAAGAAAAAAGCAGAAGAAGAAAAAAAAGAAAAGAAGCATGTAATAAGAAAAAAAAGAAAAAGAAGCAAAGAAGAAGAAGAAAAAAGAAAAACTTCTGTAAGCAAAGAAGAAGAAAAAAAAAAAAAAGAAAAATGAAAGCAGAGAAGAAGAAAAAGAAAAGAAGCTAAGAATTGAAAAAAGAAAAAGAAGAAAAAGCAGAAGAAGAAGAAAAAGAAAAGAAGCATGTAAGCAGAGAAGAAGAAAAAAGAAAAGAAGCATGTAAAAAGAAGAAGAAAAAGAAAAAGAAGCATGTAGAAAGAAGAAAAGAAAAGAAGCATGAAAGCAAAGAAGAAGAAGAAAAAAAAAGAAGCATGAAAAAGAAGAAGAAGAAGAAAAAAGAAAAGAAGAGAGAAGAAGAAAAGAAAAAAAAAAGAATGTAAGCAGAGAAGAAGAAAAAAAAAGAAAAAGAAAAGATTGGAAGAAAAGAAGAAGAAGAAAAAAAAAAGAAAGAAGAAGAAGAAGAAAAAAGAAAAAGAAGAAGAAGAAGAAAAAAGAAAAAGAAGCATGTAAGAAGAAGAAAAAGAAAAGAAGCAAAAAGAAAAAGAAAAGAAAAGAAGATAAAGAAGAAGAAGAAAAAAGAAAAAGAAGCATGTAAGCAAAGAAGAAGAAGAAAAAAGAAAAAGAAGCATGAAAGCAAGAAGAAGAAAAAAAAAAAAAAAAGAAGAAGAAAGAAAAGAAGAAGAAAAAAAAAAAGAAGCATGTAAGCAGAAGAAGAAGAAAAAAAAAAAGAAGCATGTAAAGCAGAAAGAAGAAGAAAAAAAAAAAAGAAGCATGTAAGAGAGAAGAAGAAAAAAGAAAAGAAGCATGTAAGAGAAAGAAGAAAAAGAAAAAGAAGCATGTAAGCAGAGAAGAAGAAAAAAGAAAAAGAAGCATGTAAGCAGAGAAGAAGAAAAAAGAAAAAGAAGCATGTAAGCAAAGAAGAAGAAGAAAAAAGAAAAAGAAGCATGTAAGCAGAGAAGAAGAAAAAAGAAAAAGAAGCATGTAAGCAGAGAAGAAGAAAAAAGAAAAAGAAGCATGTAAGCAGAGAAGAAGAAAAAAGAAAAAGAAGCATGTAAGCAGAGAAGAAGAAAAAAGAAAAAGAAGCATGTAAGCAGAGAAGAAGAAAAAAAAAAAAAAAGAAGCGTAAGCAGAAGAAGAAGAAAAAAGAAAAAGAAGCATGTAAGCAGAGAAGAAGAAAAAAGAAAAAGAAGCATGTAAGCAGAGAAGAAGAAAAAAGAAAAAGAAAAAAAGAAAAAAAAAAAGCAAGCATGTAAGCAAAGAAGAAGAAGAAAAAGGAAAAAGAAGCATGTAAGCAGAGAAGAAGAAAAAAAAAAAATGTAAGCATGTAAATGGTAAGATAGAAGAAAAGAACAGATCAGAGATTTCTATTTAAGTTCTCAAGTTCCGTAAGAAGAAGAGAGAAAAAACCCCAGCCCCAAAGAAAGAATAGATAAAACAAAAGAAGAAGATAAACTTCAAAGTGTTTTTTTTTTGTTTTTGTTTCAAAGCATTAAGCAACAGTCATTCTTGTCTTTATTTGTAAAAATTAAAAAAAGAAAAACATCTTGTAGACTGTTCAAAAGAAGAAAAAAACTTTTCTTTTGAAAAAGAAGCATTCAAAAAGAAGATGTTTTAAGAAAAAAAAAAAGAAAACAAGAAGCATGTAAAATTCAAAGCAAAGAGTAAAAAAAAAAATACATTAACAGAAAAAAGGTCCATGTAAGCAGAAGATACTGGAGAAAAGAAAAGAAAAAAATTTTGTGAATGTAAAGATTTAAAGATCTTTTTTTATGAAGAAAATAAAACTGTTGAGAAAAGGAAAAAGAAAAATAAGAAAAGAAGCATATCTAATTTAAAATGAAGAAATTGCAGAAAAAACAAATTTCAATTTCAAAAAAAGAAGGAAATTTAAACAAAATTCAAAGAAAAAAGAAAAGAACTACAAAAAAAAAGAAGCATGTAAGCAAAGAAAATGATAATAGAATCCATGAAAAAAAAGTGGAAAAAAAAGCATCCCAAAACTGAAGAAAAAAAAAGAAAAAAACTGACAAAATCCCAGAAGAAAATCCCAAACATGAAAAAAAAAAAAAAAGAAAATCCCAAAAATGAAAAAATCAGATACCAAAATTGAAAAAAAAAAAAGAAAAGAAGAAAAAGAAAAAGACTTTATCCCAAAAAACAAAAAATCCCAAAGAAAAGAAAAAACAAAAAGAAAAAGCATGTATCCCAAAAAATGAACAAAAAAAGAAAAAAAAATAAGCATGTAATTGAAAAAGAAAAAACAAAAAGAAGAAAAAATTGAAAAAAATCCCAAGACTTATGAAAAAAATAAGCAGAAAAAATTGAAAAAAAAAAAGCCTCTTAAGCCAAAAAAAAAAGGAAATAAGACTATACCAAAATTGAAAAAAAAAGAGACTCTTATACCAAGCAGAAGCCAGATCCCAAAAAATGAAAAAAAGCATGTCCAGAAAACCAAAATTGAACAAAAAGAAAAAAGCATGTAAGCAAAAGAAGAACAAAAAAAGAAAAAAAAAATGAAAAAAATGTAAGAAGATAAAATTGAAAAAAAAGCCAAAAGAATGAACAAAATCCCAAGCATAAGATAAAGAAAATGAACAAAAGCCCAGAAGAAAAGAAAAAGAAAAATGAACAAAATCCCAGAAAAGTTATACCAAAAAGAAGAAGAAAATCCCAAAAAACAAAAAGCATGAAATTGATCCCAGACTCTTATCCCAAAAAGAAAAAAAAAATCCCAGAAGCTTTAAGCCCAAAAAAAGAAAAGAAGCACCTTAATCCCAAGAAGAAAAAACAAAGAAGAAGAAGAAAAAAAAAATTGAACAAAATATATAGAAAAAAGAAAACAAAATCCCAGAGAAGAATCCCAAAAATGAACAAAAGAAGAAAAGTCTTAGAAGAAGAAAATTGAACAAAAGCCCATTTGAAAAAATGAACAAAAACCCAGAGTCTTACTTTTTTCAAGGAAAACAAAGTTTTATACCAAAAAAGAACAAAATCCCCCAGCCCTTATCCCAAATAAACTTGAACTTATTTATCCCAGACTGTTTAAAATCCTAGTATTTTTCAAAAAAATGAAGACTGTTCAAAGTTTTCAAAGAAAGCTGTCTTTTCTTCTCCCAGAAAAGAAAAAAAACAAAATCCCAGCATTCAAAAAATGAACAAAATGAAAAGTTTATCAAAATTGAACTCAAAAAATCCCAAAAAAAAAAAATCCTAGCATACCAAAATTGAACAAAATCCCAAACTTTATCCCAAAAAATGAACAAAAATCAAGAAGAACAAAATGAACAAAATACTTATACCAAAAATTGAACAAAAAAGAATACCAAAAATTGGACAAAATGCTCCCAAATCCCAATTGAACAAAAATCCCAGACTTCCCAGACTCTTATACCAAAATTGAACAAAATCCCAAACTTTATACCCAAAAAAAATCTTATGAACAAAATCCCAGACTCTTATTCTTGAAAAAAACCCATTTGAACAAAATCCCAGAATAAAATGAAAAAATCCCAGACTTTATACCAAAATTGAACAAAATCCCAGCTCTTTTTAAAAAATGAACAAAATAAGACTTATACCAAAAAACAAAATCCCAAAAAAATGAACAAAACTCAGATTTTAACAAAAAATACCAAAAAATGAACAAAATCCCAGCCTAAAGAAAAACTATTTTAGAAGAATTCAAAATTGAACAAAACTTAGATATCCCAAAAAATGAACAAAATCCAATTTTACCAAAAAAAAAAAAATGAAAAAATCCCAGAAAAAAAAGCCCTTATCCCAGAAAATTCCCAGACTTATCCAAAATGAACAAAAATCTAATTTGAAAAAATGCCTTTATCCCAAAAAATGAACAAAAAGCAGACTGTTATTTGAACAAAAATCCAAAATTGAACAAAATCCCAAAAAATGAAACAAAAACCAGACTCTTATATTTCCAAAATCCCAGAAGAAAAAAAATGAACAAAATCCCAGACCTTATACCAAAATTGAACAAAAAAACCAGTTTATACCAAAAATTGAACAAAAATCAGACTTTATACCAAAAATGAACAAAAATCAGACTCTTATACAAAATTGAACAAAATCCCAGACTCTTATCCCAAAAAAATGAACAAAATTTTATACCAAAAAAACAAAAATTCCAGTCCATTATCCCAAAAAAAATGAACAAAATCCCAGACTCTTAAAATCCCAAAAAAATTGAACAAAAAAAAGACATACCAAAATGAACAAAATCCCAGCCTCTTATCCCAAAAATGAACAAAAATCCCAGAATACCAAAATTGAACAAAATCCCAGAGAACTACCAAAAAATGACAAAATCCCAGCCTCTTATCCCAAAAAATGAACAAAATCCCAGACTCTTATACCAAAATTGAACAAAATCCCAGACTCTTATCCCAAAAAATGAACAAAATCCCAGACTCTTATACCAAAATTGAACAAAATCCCAGACTCTTATACCAAAATTGAACAAAATCCCAGCCTCTTATCCCAAAAAATGAACAAAAAACAAAATCCCAGACTCTTATCCCAAAAAAATGAACAAAATCCCAGACTCTTATCCCAAAAAAAGAAAAAAAGAAAAAAAAAAAATGAAGAAAAAGACTTTAACAAAATACCATCCCAAAAATTGAACAAAATCCCAGCCTCTTATCCCAAAAAAAATGAACAAAAATCCAGAAAAGATACCAAAATTGAACAAAATCTTATACCAAAATTGAACAAAATCCCAGACCTCTTATCCCAAAAAATGAACAAAATCCCAGACTCTTATAAAAATTGAACAAAATCCCAGCCTCTTATCCCAAAAATGAACAAAATCCCAGACTCTTATACCAAAATTGAACAAAATCCCAGCCTCTTATCCCAAAAAAATGAACAAAAAATCCCAGACTCTTATACCAAAATTGAACAAAATCCCAGACTCTTATCCCAAAAAAAAAATGAACAAAATCCCAGACTCTTATCCCAAAAAAATGAACAAAAAAGACTCCCAAAATTGAACAAAATCCCAGACTCTTATACCAAAAATGAACAAAATCCCAGACTCTTATACCAAAATTGAACAAAATCCCAGACCTCTTATCCCAAAAAATTATACCAAAATTGAACAAAATCCCAGACTCTTATACCAAAATTGAACAAAATCCCAGCCTCTTATTCCAAAAATGAACAAAAATCCCAATAAAAATTGAACAAAATCCCAGACTCTTATTGAACAAAACCAGACTCTTATCCCAAAAATGAACAAAATCCCAGACTCTTATACCAAAATTGAACAAAATCCCAGACTCTCCAAAAATTGAACAAATCCCTCTTATCCCAAAAATGAACAAAAAGACTCTTATACCAAAATTCAAAATTATCCCAAAAAACAACAAAAAATGAACAAAATCCCAGACTACCAAAATTGAACAAAATCCATCCCAAAAAAAATTGAACAAAATCCCAGACTCTTATCCCAGACATCCCAAAAAAACAAAATCCCAGACTCTTATACCAAAATGAACAAAATCCCAGACTCAAAAATTGAACAAAAATCTTATCCCAAAAAATGAACAAAAATCCCAGACTCTTATACCAAAATTGAACAAAATCCCAGCCTCTTATCCCAAAAAATTAAAATTGAACAAAATCCCAGACTCTTATACAAAAAAATGAACAAAATCCCAGACTTTATACCAAAATTGAACAAAATCCCAGACTCTTATCCCAAAAAAAAATCCCAACAAAATCCCAAAATTTATACCAAAAATCCCAAAAAAATGACTTATCCCAAAAAAAATGAACAAAATCCCAGACTCTTATACCAAAATTGAACAAAATCCCAAATCCCAAAAAAATGAAAAAATCCCAGACTATCCCAAAATTGAACAAAATCCCAGACTCTTATCCCAAAAAATGAACAAAATCCCAGATTGAACAAAATCCCAGACTTTATACCAAAATTGAACAAAATCCCAGCCTCTTATCCCAAAAAATGAACAAAATCCCAGAACAAAATCCCAGCCTCTTATCCCAAAAAATGAACAAAATCCCAGACTCTTATCCCAAAATTGAACAAAATACCAAAATTGAACAAAATCCCAGCCTCTTATCCCAAAAAATGAACAAAATCCCAGACTCTTATCCCAAAAATGAACAAAATCCCAGACTCTTATACCAAAAATGAACAAAATCCCAGACTCTTATACAAAATTGAACAAAATCCAGCCAGAACTCTTATCCCAAAATTGAACAAAATCCCAGAACAAATCCCAGACTCTTATACCAAAATTGAACAAAATCCCAGACTCTATACCAAAAAATGAACAAAATCCCAGACTCTTATCCCAAAAATGAACAAAATCCCAGACTCTTATACCAAAATTGAACAAAATCCAGCCTCTTATCCCAAAAAATGAAACAAAATCCCAGAATACCAAAAATTGAACAAAATCCCAGACTCTTATCCCAAAAAAAAAATGAACAAAATCCCAGACTCTTATACCAAAATTGAACAAAATCCCAGAACAAAATTGAACAAAAATCCCAGAACTCTTATCCCAAAAAATGAACAAAATCCCAGACTCTTATACCAAAATTGAACAAAATCCCAGACTCTTATCCCAAAAATGAACAAAAAATCCCAGACTCTTATCCCAAAAAAAATTGAACAAAATCCCAGACTCTTATCCCAAAAAATGAACAAAATCCCAGACTCTTATACCAAAATTGAACAAAATGAACAAAATCCCAGACTCTTATACCAAAATTGAACAAAATCCCAGACTCTTATACCAAAATTGAACAAAATCCCAGCCTCTTATCCCAAAAAATGAACAAAATCCCAGACTCTTATACCAAAATTGAACAAAATCCCAGCCTCTTATCCCAAAAAATGAACAAAATCCCAGACTCTTATACCAAAATTGAACAAAATCCCAACTTATACCAAATTGAACAAAATCCCAGCCTCTTATCCCAAAAATGAACAAAATCTTTATCCCAAAATTGAATGAATCCCAAAAATGAACAAAATCCCAGACTCTTATACCAAAATTGAACAAAATCCCAGACTCTTATCCCAAAATTGAACAAAATCCCAGCCAAAAAAAATGAACAAAAATCCCAGACTCTTATACCAAAATTGAACAAAATCCCAGACTCTTATCCCAAAAAATGAACAAAATCCCAGACTCTTATACCAAAAACAAAATTGAACAAAATCCCAAAAATCCCAGAAAAAAAAAAATCCCAGACTCTTATACCAAAATTGAACAAAATCCCAGCCTCTTATCCCAAAAAATGAACAAAATCCCAGACTCTTATCCCAAAAATGAACAAAATCAGACTCTTATACCAAAAAAATTGAACAAAATCCCAGACTCTTATACCAAAAATGAACAAAATCCCAGACTTATCCCAAAAAAAAACAAAATCCCAACTCTTATACCAAAATTGAACAAAATCCCAGACTCTTATACCAAAATTGAACAAAATCCAGACTCTTATCCCAAAAATGAACAAAATCCCAGACTCTTATACCAAAATTGAACAAAATCCCAGACTCTTATCCCAAAAAAATGAACAAAATCCCAGACTCTTATACCAAAATTGAACAAAATCCCAGACTCTTGAACAAAATACCAAAAAATTGAACAAAATCCCAGACTCTTATCCCAGAAAAAATTGAACAAAATCCCAGACTCTTATACCAAAATTGAACAAAATCCCAGCCTCTTATCCCAAAAAATGAACAAAATCCCAGACTTATACCAAAATTGAACAAAAAAACAAAATCCCAGACTCTTAAAAAAACCAAAATTGAACAAAATCCCAGCCTTATCCCAAAAAATGAACAAAATCCCAAAAAATACCAAAATTTGAACAAAATCCCAGACTCTTATCCCAAAAAAATGAACAAAATCCCAGACTCTTATACCAAAATTGAACAAAATCCCAGACTCTTATCCCAAAAATGAAAAAATCAAAATCCCAGACTCTTAACAAAATTGAACAAAATCCCAGACTCTTATACCAAAATTGAACAAAATCCCAGACTCTTATACCAAAAAATGAACAAAATCCCAGCCTCTTATCCCAAAAAAAATGAACAAAATCCCAGACTCTTATACCAAAATTGAACAAAATCCCAGACTCTTATCCCAAAAATGAACAAAAATCCCAGACCTCCCATTACCAAAATTGAACAAAATCCCAGACTCTTATAAAAAAATGAACAAAATCCCAGACTCTTATACAAAATCAAATATTGAACAAAATCCCAGCCTCTTATCCCAAAAAAAATGAACAAAATCCCAGACTCTTATACCAAAATTGAACAAAATCCCAGCCTCTTATCCCAAAAAATGAACAAAATCCCAGACTCTTATACCAAAATTGAACAAAATCCCAGCCTCTTATCCCAAAAAATGAACAAAATCCCAGACTCTTATACCAAAATTGAACAAAATCCCAGCCTCTTATCCCAAAAAATGAACAAAATCCCAGACTCTTATACCAAAATTGAACAAAATCCCAGACTCTTATACCAAAATTGAACAAAATCCCAGCCTCTTATCCCAAAAAATGAACAAAATCCCAGACTCTTATACCAAAATTGAACAAAATCCCAGCCTCTTATCCCAAAAAATGAACAAAATCCCAGACTCTTATACCAAAATTGAACAAAATCCCAGACTTTTAACCCAAAACTGAAAAAAATCCCAGACTCTTATCCCAAAACTGAACAAAATCCCAGACTCTTATCCCAAAGCTGGACAAAAAACCACCAGTCTTATATAAGATTCATTAATAAGATTAGACCTAAAGGATACTCGCCTGTAATCATATTATATTAAGATAACATATCCACATTTAAAAGTGTAGAGAAGTTCCTGCAGGATGTTAGAGCAGGTATTCATGTCAAATGATCATTCCTAATTAGGTAGAGATAAATGGAGCATCAATTTGTGAGCATGACATATGTGTATATATTGGATATTGTATTTATTGTCTCAATTTTACATTGGAGTGCATATATCGAATATTGTGTTTATTGTCTTAATTTCACATTGGAATGTACTTATTGGACAATGTGTTTTTTGTCTCAATTTGATATTGGAGTGTATATATTGGATATTGTACATATAGGTGTATATATTGGATATTATTATTGTTGTCTCAATTTGTCATTAAAATTTGAATTAAAAGTTTCATGAATTTTCATTGTTAATTTATTTTTTTTTTTATATATGAGAATTTTATTTATTAGACTTTGGATTTTGTCCACTTTTGGGATAAGAAGCTGGGATTTTGTTTGTTGGGATTTTGTCCTGTTACCATGACATTGCTAGAGAGTTGACCTCTATCATTTGTATCAAATAGGTACTGCCATCCATTAATTTTCAAAATAAATAATAATAAAACCTCATTTTCTGTTTCACCTTTTTCTTTATTCTCTGAAACATTAGCTTTTTAAGTCTTATATGCTGAAAAAGTTTAGCAGTCTCATTCCAGAAAAGAAATACAAACAAATATAAAAAAGTGAGTATTTAAAACAAAAACAAATCAACAATAGGATCAGTCAGTCAGTTACATACCACATATGATACACACTTGAGTAATTATGTATCTTTTGATTCTTGACTGATTAGGCAGAAGATTTTTCTGCAGTAGGTTGCTGTTTCTTTCTGCAGTAAACTGGTTGCCAACCATGGCTATAGAACCCAGGCTGTCCTCCTATATCTTGGGAGATGGCTTCATAGCTTTCCCAAAGGTATTTGCATGCAAGTGAATGTAACAAGCCCAACTGGTATTTGAACTTGGCTCTCTGATTTCTGACTCCAAGCTGATATCCATACAAGGATAGAACTAAAAAAACATGTCCATTTTATGAGAGGTTTAGAAAAGATTAAATAGAAATGTTTAAAATTTAATATCTGATTTAACACCGTGACTTTTTTTTTATTTTATGGCATTCTATTTGTAAAACAAAAAAAAGGTAATTTTAAATGACTGATTTATTTTAACAATAGCGAACAGAAATAATAAATGTCTTAAAACAGCTCTTTTCAACACAGCAAAATTTTCTTTTCACAAAAAGGGTGAATACTGAATAATTGTTCTGGTTTTCGTCGGTAAGAAAAAAATAGTCATCATGATATGAGCTTCAACTAAAATTATTATTATTATCTTTTGACCTTGAGATGTTTATTAATGTTGTTAATGGATGTTTTTCTCTGATTTTACCAATTAAAAGTAATTCTTTAAAAATGTGACTCAGTTTTTTTACCTTTTCAAAAGAGAATGGATAACTCGCTAAAATATCTTTCAGAAATATCTGGAGGACTACATGTTGGGAGACGTATTTCTTTCTGTAACATCAAAAAAATGTTAAAATTATTCTTTTTCGACATCAGCGGAAAAAGATTCTGACTGCCTTTTAAAATAATGAATGTTTCTGAAATGACTCAATATTGGAAGCCATTTTTATTTGATTTAGGTTTTCAATGAAGAAAATAAAAAACATTAATCTTTAAAATAATCCAAAAATTTTACGATGATTGTATGTCAAAACGGGATTTCTTTAATTTGCAAAATTAAACTAAAACTATTGTTGTGATTAATTTATTTAAAAAGGAACTCCTAAACAATTTTTTTTTGCAGTCACACTCTGTCGATTAGTGGCGGACATGAAGCAAGTTTCTTTCGCACACCAAAGACTTCGAGATTTTTTGTCATTTATTTTTACCTTCAGTTGTTGTGTATAACAAAGAGAGAAAAAAAATTAAAAACACAAGGATTAGAGATAAAGTATCTAAATATGAATAACTAACTTTTGAATTCATATTGTCAAATTTACATGAAAACGTGTTAAAAACACCATGTAATTTTAATTTTATAATGAAGAATCTTAGAATACCAATGAATGCCGAATCCAAATGCCCCAATGGAGGCGATTAAAAATATCTTTTCGTGTTCCAAGTAAAATTTGGAAATATTTGTTATCGTTTGAAAAAATATTATTTAAAAAATACGCTAACTTGTACATTTCCCTATGAATAAACATTTAAAACAAAGAATTACTTTAAAAAAAACTAAACAAAAACAATAAACGTTTTTATTCAAGTAAGAATGGTCATAAAGAACGAAGACACGCGTTATACAATTAAATAACTGACTGAATGCAATTATTTATTTACTATATAATAAAAGTATAGAAATAAAATGATTTCTTATAGATTGAGTTTAAAATAATTGTAAGAAATATTTCTTTAGAATAAAATAAATATTACCTAGATAAGAGATTTGTTGGAAAATACAATTGTAAATAAATTCTATTTTTTACTCCAAGCCAAAAATGGCGGACGGTAGTTATTTGAGGTATCTTGGCGACGGCGAGAACTCATATGGCTCCATAGCTCAGTTGGTTAGAGCGCCAGTCTAGTAAACTGGAGGTCGAGGGTTCGAATCCCCCTGGAGCCTGCAGATAGTTGCAACTTTTTTTTTTTTTTTTTTTTTTAAATAATTAAGGTTCTTTTTTTAATCAATATTAAAATAAAATATTTTCGGATAAAAATAATTTTTCTTTTCTTTTTAAATTTATTCATATTTTGAAATCGTTTAATTTTTTCTATCATTTACTTTTTTTGTTTTTGACAGTTTTTTTTACGTTTAGGTTGTACGTACACGTACGAGGTAGTAATTTTATTTGTAGAGAAGATTGTTTTCTTTCTTTTTCTTAGAAAAAATATTGGGAATTGGGATTCGTGAACAAACCAAAAATGTTCTGTAGATCTTCAAAATAGTTTTTTTTTTATTAGAAAAATAAATTATGGTGAAAAAAAAGTCATGAACATCAAACAAAAGATTTTTTTTTGGTTTTAAAATTTTAGTAATGCATAAAGAAAGACTAAATTTGTATTTCAAATGCAAGAGAATCAGTTGATAAAATCAAACTGAACATAAACACAAATTTATTCCATAAAATGAAAACGCCCTGAAAATACAAAAATTACGAACAAATTCTTTAGACGAGAATAAAAATAAATTCTAAAACAGTGTGCGTGTGTGTGTGTGTGTGTGAAAATAATATGGTAGCCTCGAAAAGACAAAATACACCATCCGTGATATATTTTTTTTTTTTTAAATCTTGTTACAATAAAATATCTATGGAATAATTGTAATTATTGTTTTGTCTTATTTAACAAACAAAAATAAGTCCCGTCGTTATTGTTCGTGATGAAATAAAGATAGTTGCATCCGAGAGATGAAGAGTTCTAACAGTAACACCAGAAAGAGGAAACTGGAAAAAGTTATTCGGTGTAATAGAAGCAGTAGAAAAATTAATGTCTAGTTGTAATTTTCTCTTATTTTTCATTTTGTACATTTCTTTTCGATATTTTGCATTTTAAAATGTCCCTAGAGAAGATTAGAAAATAAAAACTTAAAATTTACGAGACTGCGTGAAAACAATACTATTACCAATTAAATTTATAATGCATCAGAAAAAGCCACTGCTCAAGATCAGCGTCGGTGGTGTAACGGTTAGCATGGTTGCCTTCCAAGCAGCCGATCCGGGTTCGACTCCCGGCCGACGCATGATATTTTTTTTCTAAATTGAAAACACTAAAAATTTTACAATTCATATGAAGAAAAATATTTTTGAAAAATAGCGATTAACTTGAGAAACAAAAACAGCAAACCATTAGTGATCCATTTTCCAAGCAGAACTTCCTCATTACTAATGAGTTTACTTGGTGCTCCATACTCTCAGCCTTGTGCCATATCTAAACAACGCTTAGAAAATCAACATATACTAGACTTTGTTTGTATTTAGAAACATTATGCTTTACTACCTCTGATCATGTCTCCTTTGCCTTACCTTTAATATGAGCTCAAAGTGTAGTTTCTGTTCTCTCTAAACTATGGGGAAGCCTGCTTCTGGAGATTCCATCATGCTGCAACACCTACCTCATAGCACTAAAGAAGGAGTGTTGGTAGATATCTAGGCCAGCGTGACAATGGTTGCGGGGACTGAGCAAGTTTTTTTTTGTCCTTGCCCTGTATTCGCAACACACATTGTATCAAATCCTACTACAGTAGGGATGTGTGTATATTTTCTCCCGCTGTATTCAGGATGGGATCAAAGTGTAGTATCCGGTCTCCTCCTCTCTGTCCTATTTCTTCATTTGGGCACTTCATGGTTGCATGATGAAGGAAACCTAATCTCAGTGATTTGAACCCTACAATGTCACATCACTCATGTGGGAGTTGGTGGATACCAATGCCAACATGACTGTGGTCATGGCGACGAAGCAAGTTTTCTCCTTGGCTCATATGCACGAGTATGGTAACCAACATTTAAACCTACCATGTGTCACCTCCTGCCACTACGATGAGGTAGGTAAATACTCATACACTACCGTGCTGAAGATCTGAATGAAGTATATGTTCCACTTCCTCAGCAGGAATTATGCTTCTGTTTCTGAACTGTCGGAAGCCAATAATAATTATTAACTGGAGCCATTTAGGCACCATTTCTACAACAGACATAAGAAGCAAGAGTAAAGACATAACATATGTCAACGCCCAATAGTTGATGGAACTGGAAAATATCTGGACAACAACTCATTTTTAGTCCATTTACAATCTTAGAAAATAATTTTGATGTCTGATTCGGAAATATCAAACTAAAAATTTCATGTGTCATACTTTATTTTGAAATGACAGAATATTATTCTTTTTATATATATAATGAAATGAAACAGACTTATGTTATTAAATTTCTATTTTCTTTATTCATTTTTGAATTTTTTTTCCTTTTTTTCTTGCTTATTTATTTACTGAGTAAGAAATGAAATGAAACAGACTCATGTTATCTAAATTTCTCAAATGAAGTATTGCAATTATAACTTTGACTAGTATTTTTTCATCTTTTTTCTCTTTTATTTACACCAAGTAAGAAATTGAAACTACTTAATATAAATTTCTTGAAGCATTGTTCTTTCTTCAGATTTTATTATTCATTTTGACTAGATTTCTTTTCATCTTTTTTCTTGCTTATTTACTCAAATGAAAATGAAACAGACTTATGTTATCTAAATTTTCAAATGAAGCATTGCCAATTATTATTCATTTTCCCATTTCTTTCATCTTTTTTCTTGCTTATTTATTTACACCAAGAAGAAATGAAATGAAACAGAAAATTAGCGTTATCTAAATTTCACAAATGAAGTGACAATTATTATTCATTTTTGACTAGTATTTCTTTTCATTTTTTCTCTTGCTTATTTACATTTCACCAAAGACATCTAACATTGCCATCGTTTACACAAGTAAGAAATGAATGAAACAGACTCATGTTATCTAAATTTCAAATGAAGCATTGCCAATTATTATTCATTTTTGACTAGTATTTTTTTCATCTTTTTTCTCTTGCTTATTTACACCAAGTAAGAAATTTGAAACAGACTTATGTTATCTAAATTTCAAATGAAGCATTGCCAATTATTATTCATTTTTGACTAGTATTTTTTTCATCTTTTTCTGTTATTTACACCAAGTAAGAAATGAAATGAAACATTATGTTATCTAAATTTCAAATGAAGCATTGCTAATTATTATTCATTTTTTTGACTATATTTCTTTCATATTTATATAAGAAATGAAATAAATATATAAATAAGCATAATATTATTCATTTTGACTTATAAGAAATGAAATGAACAGAAATGTTATCTAAATTTCTTTTATTCCTTTTTGGACATTTCTTTTTTCTTGCTTATTTACACCAAGTAAGAAATGAAATGAAACAGACTTATGTTATCTAAATTTCTCTGAAGCATTGTCCGCTATGTTCTTTTGAAGCTAGTGGACCTTCTTTGCTTATTTACACCAAGTAAGAAATGAAATGAAACAGACTTGTTATCTAAATTTCTCAAATGAAGCATTGCCAATTATTATTCATTTTTGACCCATCTTTTTTCTCTTTGCTTATTTACACCAAGTAAGAAATGAAATGAAACAGACTTATGTTATAAATTTTCAAATGAAGCATTGCCAATTATTATTCATTTTTGACTCTTTCATCTTTTTTCTCTTGCTTATTTACACCAAGTAAATGAAATGAAAATTTGTTATCTTTTCTCAAATGTCCAATTTTATTTTTTGACTAGTATTTCTTTCATTTTTTTCTTTCTGAAATGAAACAGACTTATGTTATTCTCAAATGAAGTATTGCCAATTATTATTTTTTGACTATGTTTTTCTTTCTTTTTTTTCTCTTGCTTATTTACACCAAGTAAGAAATAAACAGACTTATGTTATCAAAAAAAATGAAGATTGCCAATTATTATTTTTTTGACTAGTATTTTGTTCATCTTTTTTCTCTTGCTTATTTACACCAAGTTTGAGACTTAAGTTATCTAAATTTCTCAAATGAAGCATTGCCAATTATTATTCATTTTTGACTAGTATTTCTTTTCATTTTTTCTTTGCTTATTTTACACAAGTAAGAAATGAAATTATGAAGTTCACCAAGAAAGAAATGAAATGAAACAGACTTATGTTATAATTTCTCAAATGAAGCATTATTATTCATTTTTGACTAGTTTCTTTCATCTTTTTCTCTTGCTTATTTACACCAAGTAAGAAATGAAATGAAACAGACTTATGTTATCTAAATTTCTCAAATGAAGCATTGCCAATTATTATTCATTTTGACTAGTATTTCTTTCATCTTTTTTCTTTACAAGTAAGAAATGAAATGAAACAGACTTATTTTCTCAAATGAAGCATTGCCAATTATTATTCATTTTTGACTAGTATTTCTTTTTCATCTTTTTTCTCTTGCTTATTTACACCAAGTAAGAAATGAAATGAAACAGACTTATGTTATCTAAATTTCTCAAATGAAGCATTGCCAATTATTATTCATTTTTTCACTAGTATTTCTTTTCATCTTTTTTCTCTTGTTATCTTTATTTACATTATTCATTTTTGACTAGTAAATTTACACCAAAGAAATGAAATGAAACAGACTTAAGTTATCTAAATTTCTCAAATGAAGCATTGCCAATTATTATTCATTTTTGACTAGTATTTCTTTCATCTTTTTTCTCTTGCTTATTTACACCAAGTAAGAAATGAAATGAAACAGACTTATGTTATCTAAATTTCTCAAATGAAGCATTGCCAATTATTATTCATTTTTTGACTAGTATTTCTTTCATCTTTTTTTTTCTCTTGCTTATTTACACCAAGTAAGAAATGAAATGAAACAGACTTATGTTATCTAAATTTCTCAAATGAAGCATTGCCAATTATTATTCATTTTTGACTAGTATTTCTTTCATCTTTTTTCTTATTTACACCAAGTAAGAAATGAAATGAAACAGACTTATGTTATCTAAATTTCTCAAATTTTTTTTGACTAGTATTTCTTTCATCTTTTTTTTGCTTATTTACACCAAGAAAAATGAAATGAAAACAGACTTATTATCTAAATTTCTTTGAAGTATTGCCAATTTTATTCATTTTTGACTTATTTTTCATCTTTTTCTCTTGCTTATTTACACCAAGTAAGAAATGAAATGAAACAGACTTATGTTATCTAAATTTCTCAAATGAAGCATTGCCAATTATTATTCATTTTGACTAGTAATTCTTTCATCTTTTTTTTCTCTTGCTTATTTACACCAAGAAAAATGAAATGAAATGAAACAAATGAAGCTTAAGTTATCTAAATTTCTCAAATGAAATGAAATGCCATTTATTATTCATTTTTGACTAGTATTTCTTTCATCTTTTTTTTTGCTTATTTAGTTATTTATCTAAATTTCTTTCATCTTTTTTTTTTCTTGCTTATTTACACCAAGTAAGAAATGAAATGAAACAACTTATGTTATCTAAACAGACTTTTTGACTGTTATCACCAAGAAGAAATGAAATGAAATAGACTTATGTTATCTAAATTTCTCAAATGAAGCATTGCCAATTATTATTCATTTTTGACTAGTATTTCTTTCATCTTTTTTCTCTTGCTTATTTACACCAAGTAAGAAATGAAATGAAACAGACTTATGTTATCTAAATTTCTCAAATGAAGCATTGCCAATTATTATTCATTTTTGACTAGTATTTCTTTCATCTTTTTCTCTTGCTTATTTACACCAAGTAAGAAATGAAATGAAACAGAAATCAAATTTCTCAAATGAAGCTCAATTATTATTCTTTTTGAAATTTCTCAAATGATTTACACCAAGTTGAAATGAAATAGACAATTAAATTAAATTCATTTATTATTCATTTTGACTAGTATTTCTTTCATCTTTTTTCTTTGCTTATTTACACCAAGTAAGAAATGAAATGAAACAGACTTATGTTATCTAAATTTCTCAAATGAAGCATTGCCAATTATTATTCATTTTTGACTAGTATTTCTTTCATCTTTTTTTCTCTTGCTTATTTACACCAAGTAAAAATGAAATGAAACAGACTTATGTTATCTAAATTTCTCAAATGAAGCATTGCCAATTATTATTCATTTTGACTAGTATTTCTTTCATCTTTTTCTCTTGCTTATTTACACCAAGAAAGAAATGAAATGAAACAGACTTAAGTTATCTAAATTTCTCAAATGAAGCATTTGCCATTTATTATTCATTTTTGACTAGTATTCTTTTCATCTTTTTCTCTTGCTTATTTACACCAAGTAAGAAATGAAATGAAATAGACTAACAAATCTCAAATGAAGCATTGACTTATTCATTTTGAGTTATTTACACCAAGTAAGAAAAAGAAATGAAATAAATTTCTCAAATGAAGCATTGCCAATTATTATTCATTTTGACTAGTATTTCTTTCATCTTTTTTTCTCTTGCTTATTTACACCAAGTAAGAAATGAAATGAAACAGACTTAAGTTATCTAAATTTCTCAAATGAAGCATTGCCATTTTATTCATTTTTTCAAATGAAGTATATTTTATTATTTTTTTGACATCTTTTTTTTTTTCTCTTGCTTATTTACACAAGTAAGAAATGAAATGAAACAGACATAAGTTATCTAAATTTCTCAAATGAAGCATTGCCAATTATTATTCATTTTTGACTTATTCATTTTTTTTCTCTTGCTTATTTACACCAAGAAAGAAATGAAATGAAACAGACTTTAAGTTTCTTTTCAAATGAAGCTTGCCAATTTTATTCTTTTTGACTTATTTACACTTATTTACAAGTAAGAAATGAAATGAAACAGACATATCTAAATTTCTTTAAATGAAGCATTAATTATTTACTAATTTCTCAAATGAAGAAATGAGATGAAACATACTTATCTAAATTTCAAATGAAGTATTGCCAATTATTATTCATTTTTTGACTAGTATTTTTAGTTTTTCTTTGAAACATCTTATTTTTCAAATGAAGCATTATTTATTATTCAAGTAAAAAGAAAATTAATGAAACAGACTTATGTTATCTAAATTTCTCAAATGAAGCATTGCCAATTATTATTCATTTTTGACTAGTATTTCTTTCATCTTTTTTCTCTTGCTTATTTACACCAAGTAAGAAATGAAATGAAACAGACTTATGTTATCTAAATTTCTCAAATGAAGCATTGCCAATTATTATTCATTTTGACTAGTATTTCTTTCATCTTTTTTCTCTTGCTTATTTACACCAAGTAAGAAATGAAATGAAACAGACTTATGTTATCTAAATTTTCTTTCAAATGAAGCAATTGCCATTTATTATTCATTTTTTCATTTTGACTAGTATTTCTTTTCATCTTTTTTCTCTTGCTTATTTACACCAAGTAAGAAAATGAAATGAATGAAACAGACTTTTGACTAGTAGTTATCTAAATTTCTCAAATGAAGCATTGCCAATTATTATTCATTTTGACTAGTATTTCTTTTCATCTTTTTTTCTCTTGCTTATTTACACCAAGTAATGAAATGAAATGAAACAGACTTACATTATCTAAATTTCTCAAATGAAGTATTGCCATTTATTATTCATTTTTTACTAGTATTCTTTTCATCTTTTTCTCTTGCTTATTTACACCAAGTAAGAAATGAAATGAAACAGACTTATGTTATCTAAATTTCTCAAATGAAGCATTGCCAATTATTATTCATTTTGACTAGTATTTCTTTCATCTTTTTCTCTTGCTTATTTACACCAAGTAAGAAATGAAATGAAACAGACTTATGTTATCTAAATTTCTCAAATGAAGCATTGCCAATTATTATTCATTTTTGACTAGTATTTCTTTCATCTTTTTTCTCTTGCTTATTTACACCAAGTAAGAAATGAAATGAAACAGACTTATGTTATCTAAATTTCTCAAATGAAGCATTGCCAATTATTATTCATTTTTGACTAGTATTCTTTTCATCTTTTTTCTCTTGCTTATTTACACCAAGTAAGAAATGAAATGAAACAGACTTAAGTTATCTAAATTTCTCAAATGAAGCATTGCCAATTATTATTCATTTTTGACTAGTATTTCTTTCATCTTTTTCTCTTGCTTATTTACACCAAGTAAGAAATGAAATGAAACAGACTTATGTTATCTAAATTTCTCAAATGAAGCATTGCCAATTATTATTCATTTTTGACTAGTATTTCTTTCATCTTTTTTCTCTTGCTTATTTACACCAAGTAAGAAATGAAATGAAACAGACTTACATTATCTAAATTTCTCAACTGAAGCATTGCCATTTATTATTCATTTTTGACTAGTATTTCTTTCATCTTTTTTTTTTCTTGCTTATTTACACCAAGTAAGAAATGAAATGAAACAGACTTATGTTATCTAAATTTCTCAAATGAAGCATTGCCAATTATTATTCATTTTTGACTAGTATTTCTTTCATCTTTTTTTCTTGCTTATTTACACCAAGTAAGAAATGAAATGAAACAGACTTATGTTAAATGAAGCTAAATTTCTCAAATGAAATGAATGAAACAGAATTATTATTCATTTTTTTATTAGTATTTTTGACTTTCATCTTTTTTTCTTGCTTATTTACACCAAGAAAGAAATGAAATGAAACAGACTTATGTTATCTAAATTTCTCAAATGAAGCATTGCCAATTATTATTCATTTTTGACTAGTATTTCTTTCATCTTTTTTCTCTTGCTTATTTACACCAAGTAAGAAATGAAATGAAACAGACTTATGTTATCTAAATTTCTCAAATGAAGCATTGCCATTTATTATTCATTTTTGACTAGTATTCTTTTCATCTTTTTCTTTTTCTCTTGCTTATTTACACCAAGTAAGAAATGAAATGAAACAGACTTATGTTATCTAAATTTCTCAAATGAAGCATTGCCAATTATTATTCATTTTTGACTAGTATTTCTTTCATCTTTTTTCTCTTGCTTATTTACACCAAGTAAGAAATGAAATGAAACAGACTTACATTACCTAAATTTCTCAAATGAAGCATTGCCATTTATTATTCATTTTTGACTAGTATTCTTTTCATCTTTTTTCTCTTGCTTATTTACACCAAGTAAGAAATGAAATGAAACAGACTTAAGTTATCTAAATTTCTCAAATGAAGCATTGCCAATTATTATTCATTTTTGACTTGTATTTCTTTCATCTTTTTCTCTTGCTTATTTACACCAAGAAAGAAATGAAATGAAACAGACTTAAGTTATCTAAATTTCTCAAATGAAGTATTGCCAATTATTATTCATTTTGACTAGTATTTCTTTCATCTTTTTTCTTGCTTATTTACACCAAGTAAAGAAATGAAATGAAACAGACTTATGTTATCTAAATTTCTCAAATGAAGCATTGCCAATTATTATTCATTTTTGACTAGTATTTCTTTCATCTTTTTTATCTTGCTTATTTACACCAAGAAAGAAATGAAATGAAACAGACTTAAGTTATCTAAATTTCTCAAATGAAGCATTGCCATTTATTATTCATTTTGACTAGTATTTCTTTTCATCTTTTTTTACTCTTGAAAATTATTTACACCAAGTAAGAAATGAAAAATGTAACAGACTTAAGTTATCTAAATTTCTCAAATGAAGCAATGCCAATTATTATTCATTTTTGACTAGTATTTCTTTCATCTTTTTCTCTTGCTTATTTACACCAAGAAGAAATGAAATGAAATTATTATTAAACAAATGACTTTTACATTTTTTGACTAGTATTCATTTTGATTCAGTATTTCTTTTTCATCTTTTTTCTTTGCTTATTTACACCAAGTAAGAATCTAAATTTCTCAAATTTCTCAAAATGAAGCATTGCCATTTATTATTCATTTTTGACTAGTATTCTTTCATCTTTTTTTTCTTGCTTATTTACAAATTTTCAAGTATCCAGAAATGAAATAGTAACAGACTTAAGTTATCTAAATTTCTCAAATGAAGCATTGCCATTTATTATTCATTTTGACTAGTCATCTTTTTTCTCTTGCTTATTTACACCAAGTAAGAAATGAAATGAAACAGACTTATCATCTTTTCTCAAATGAAGCATTGCCAATTATTATTCATTTTTGACTAGTATTTCTTTCATCTTTTTTCTCTTGCTTATTTACACCAAGTAAGAAATGAAATGAAACAGACTTATGTTATCTAAATTTCTCAAATGAAGCATTGCCAATTATTATTCATTTTTTGACTAGTATTTCTTTCATCTTTTTTCTCTTGCTTATTTACACCAAGTAAGAAATGAAATGAAACAGACTTATGTTATCTAAATTTCTCAAATGAAGCATTGCCAATTATTATTCATTTTTGACTAGTATTTCTTTCATCTTTTTTCTCTTGCTTATTTACACCAAGTAAGAAATGAAATGAAACAGACTTATGTTATCTAAATTTCTCAAATGAAGCATTGCCAATTATTATTCATTTTTGACTAGTATTTTTTTCATCTTTTTCTCTTGCTTATTTACACCAAGTAAGAAATGAAATGAAACAGACTTATGTTATCTAAATTTCTCAAATGAAGCATTGCCATTTATTATTCATTTTTTTTTTGACTAGTATTTCTTTCATCTTTTTTCTCTTGCTTATTTACACCAAGTAAGAAATGAAATGAAACAGACTTATGTTATCTAAATTTCTCAAATGAAGCATTGCCATTTATTATTCATTTTTGACTAGTATTCTTTTCATCTTTTTTCTCTTGCTTATTTACACCAAGTAAGAAATGAAATGAAACAGACTTATGTTATCTAAATTTCTCAAATGAAGCATTGCCAATTATTATTCATTTTTGACTAGTATTTCTTTCATCTTTTTTCTCTTGCTTATTTACACCAAGTAAGAAATGAAATGAAACAGACTTATGTTATCTAAATTTCTCAAATGAAGCATTGCCATTTATTATTCATTTTTGACTAGTATTTTTTCATCTTTTTTTCTTGCTTATTTACACCAAGTAAGAAATGAAATGAAACAGACTTAAGTTATCTAAATTTCTCAAATGAAGCATTGCCAATTATTATTCATTTTTGACTAGTATTTCTTTCATCTTTTTTTCTTTGCTTATTTACACCAAGTAAGAAATGAAATGAAACAGACTTATGTTATCTAAATTTCTCAAATGAAGCATTGCCAATTATTATTCATTTTTGACTAAGTATTTCTTTCATCTTTTTTCTCTTGCTTATTTACACCAAGTAAGAAATGAAAAATGAAACAGACTTATGTTATCTAAATTTCTCAAATGAAGCATTGCCAATTATTATTCATTTTTGACTAGTATTTCTTTCATCATTTTCTCTTGCTTATTTACACCAAGAAATGAAATGAAATGACTTATGTTATCTAAATTTCAAATGAAGTATTGCCAACATTTTGACTTATTTTTGTTTTTTTACTCTTATTGAAATAGACTATCTAAATTTCTCAAATGATTATTTTTTTGACATCTTTTTTCTTTTTCTGCATTGAAGCATTGCCATTTTATTATTTTCATTTTTTCTCTTGTATTTCTTGTAACAGACATAATTTAACTTTTCAAATGAAGTTTTTTATTGTTATTTTTTGACTAGTATTTTTTCATCTTTTTTCAAGTTATTTAGAAATAAGAAATGAAATGAAAATAGACTTGTTATCTAAATTTTTGAAGCATTGCCAATTATTATTCATTTTTGACTAGTATTTTTTTCATCTTTTTTTCTTTGCTTATTTACACCAAGTAAGAAATGAAATGAAACAGACTTATGTTATCTAAATTTCTCAAATGAAGCATTGCCAATTATTATTCATTTTTGACTAGTATTTCTTTTCATCTTTTTTCTCTTGCTTATTTACACCAAGTAAGAAATGAAATGAAAATTTCAGACTTATTTATTATCTTTTTGAAATTTCTCAAATGAAGAAATGAAATGAAATAGACTTGCCAAATTTCTCAAATTATTATTCATTTTTTTGACTAGTATTTCTTTCATCTTTTTTCTCTTGCTTATTTACACCAAGTAAGAAATGAAATGAAACAGACTTATGTTATCTAAATTTCTCAAATGAAGCCATTGCCATTTATTATTCATTTTTGACTAGTATTTTTTCATCTTTTTCTCTGCTTATTTACACCAAGTAAGAAATGAAATGAAACAGACTTATTATCTAAATTTCTCAAATGAAGCATTGCCAATTATTATTCATTTTTGACTAGTATTTCTTTCATCTTTTTTTCTTTGCTTATTTACACCAAGTAAGAAATGAAATGAAACAGACTTACATGTTATCTAAATTTCTCAAATGAAGCATTGCCAATTATTATTATTCATTTTGACTAGTATTTCTTTCATCTTTTTTTCTCTTGCTTATTTACACCAAGAAAGAAAATGAAATGAAACATTTGTTATCTAAATTTTTCAAATGAAGCATTGCCAATTATTATTCATTTTTGACTAGTATTTCTTTTCTTTTTTTCTCTTGCTTATTTACACCAAGTAAGAAATGAAATGAAACAGACTTAAGTTATCTAAATTTCTCAAATGAAGCATTGCCATTTATTATTCATTTTTGACTAGTATTTCTTTCATCTTTTTTCTCTTGCTTATTTACACCAAGAAAGAAATGAAATGAAACAGACTTAAGTTATCTAAATTTCTCAAATGAAGCATTGCCATTTATTATTCATTTTTGACTAGTATTTCTTTCATCTTTTTTCTCTTATTTACACCAAGAAGAAATGAAATGAAACAGACTTATGTTATCTAAATTTCTCAAATGAAGCATTGCCAATTATTATTCATTTTTGACTAGTATTTCTTTCATCTTTTTCTCTTGCTTATTTACACAAAGTAAGGAATGAAATGAAACATACTTATCTAAATTTTTCAAATGAAGCATTGCCAATTATTATTCATTTTTGACTAGTATTTCTTTCATCTTTTTTCTCTTGCTTATTTACACCAAGTAAGAAATGAAATGAAACAGACTTACATTATCTAAATTTCTCAAATGAAGCATTGCCATTTATTATTCATTTTTTTACTAGTATTTCTTTTATCTTTTTTTCTTGCTTATTTACACCAAGTAAGAAATGAAATGAAACAGACTTATATTTATATAAATTTCTCAAATGAAGCATTGCCAATTATTATTCATTTTTTGACTAGTATTCTTTTCATCTTTTTCTCTTTATTTACACCAAGTAAGAAATGAAATGAAACAGACTTATGTTATCTAAATTTCTCAAATGAAGCATTGCCAAATTATTATTCATTTTTGACTAGTATTTCATATTCATCTTTTTTTCTCTTGCTTATTTTTTCTCCTTACACCAAGTAAGAAATGAAATGAAACAGACTTATGTTATCTAAATTTCTCAAATGAAGTATTGCCATTTATTATTCATTTTGACTAGTATTTCTTTCATCTTTTTTTCTTGCTTATTTACACCAAGTAAGAAATGAAATGAAACATACTTATCTAAATTTCTCAAATGAAGCATTGCCAATTATTATTCATTTTGACTAGTATTTCTTTCATCTTTTTTTCTCTTGCTTATTTACCCAAGTAAGAAATGAAATGAAACAGACTTACATTATCTAAATTTCTCAAATGAAGCATTGCCAATTATTATTCATTTTTGACTAGTATTTCTTTCATCTTTTTTTTCTCTTGCTTATTTACACCAAGAAAGAAATGAAATGAAACAGACTTATGTTATCTAAATTTCTCAAATGAAGCATTGCCAATTATTATTCATTTTTTGACTAGTATTTCTTTCATTTTTTTCTCTTGCTTATTTACACCATGTAAGAAATGAGAACACGGACATAAGCATTGCCATTATTCTAAATTTCTCAAATGAAGCATTGCCAATTATTATTCATTTTGACTAGTATTTTTTTAGTATTTCTTTTTTTTTCTCTTGCTTATTTACCAAGAAAGAAATGAAATGAAACAGACTTATTATCTAAATTTCTCAAATGAAGCATTGCCATTTATTATTCATTTTTTTGTAGTATTTCTTTCATCTTTTTCTCTTGCTTATTTACCAAGTAAAAATGAAATGAAACAGACTTAATTTATCTAAATTTCTTAAATGAAGCATTGCCAATTATTATTCATTTTTGACTAGTATTTTTTTCATCTTTTTTCTCTTGTTATTTAATTCAAGAAAAATGAAATTCAAATGAAGCTTTTTTATTCATTTTTGACTAGTATTTCTTTCATCTTTTTTTCTTTATACCAAACAGAAGAAAATGAATGATTATTATTCACATAAAAACCTTGATTATCTTATGTTATCTAAATTTCTCAAATGAAGCATTGCCAATTATTATTCATTTTTGACTAGTATTTATTTTTTCATTTTTACACCAAGTAAGAAATGAAATGAAACAGACTTAAAATATCTTTTTTCTCTTGCATTTTGATTTTTCTTCATCTTTTTTCTCTTGCTTATTTACACCAAGTGAAAATGAAATGAAACAGACTTACATTATCTAAATTTCTCAAATGAAGCATTGCCATTTATTATTCATTTTTTGACTAGTATTTCTTTCATCTTTTTTCTCTTGCTTGCCCATTTACACCAATTCTTTTCATCTTTTTTTCTCTTGTTATTTAAAATGAAATGAAACAGACTTATGTTATCTAAATTTCTCAAATGAAGCATTGCCAATTATTATTCATTTTTGACTAGTATTTCTTTCATCTTTTTTTCTTGCTTATTTACACCAAGTAAGAAATGAAATGAAACAGACTTACAGTTATCTAAATTTCTCAAATGAAGCATTGCCAATTATTATTCATTTTGACTAGTATTTCTTTCATCTTTTTTTTTCTCTTGCTTATTTACACCAAGTAAGAAATGAAATGAAACAGACAGATCTAAATTTCTCAAATTAGTCTAAATTTTATTCATTTTTGAAGCATTTCTTTCATCTTTTTTCTCAATTATTATTCATTTTAAATTTCTCAAATGACTAATTATTATTCATTTTTGACATCTTTTTTTTCTCTTGCTTATTTACACCAAGTAAGAAATGAAATGAAACAGACTTATCTTATCTAAATTTCTCAAATGAAGCATTGCCAATTATTATTCATTTTTTGACTAGTATTTCTTTCATCTTTTTTTTCTCTTGCTTATTTACACCAAGTAAGAAATGAAATGAAATAGACTTATGTTATCTAAATTTCTCAAATGAAGCATTGCCAATTATTATTCATTTTTGACTAGTATTTCTTTCATCTTTTTTCTCTTGCTTATTTACACCAAGTAAAAAATGAAATGAAACAGACTTATTATTGGAAATTTTTTCATCTAAGCTCATTTCTCAAATTATTATTGCCATTTATTATTATTTATTTTTTTCTAGTATTTCTTTCATTATTTTTTTTTCTTTGCTTTATTTTCATTTTTGACACCAAATCTTGAAGTTTAAAGTGAAATGAAATATTCTTAAAAAATTTCTCAAATGAAGCATTGCCACTTCATTTTGACTATCTTTTTCAATTTCTCAAATGAAGAAAAGATGAAACAGACCAATTATTATTCATTTTGACTAAGTATTTCTTTTTATTATTCTTTTTTCTCTTTCTTTCATCTTTTTCTTATTATTTACACCAAGTAAGAAATGAAATGAAACAGACTTATGTTATCTAAATTTCTCAAATGAAGCATTGCCAATTATTATTCATTTTTTGACTAGTATTTCTTTCATCTTTTTCTCTTGCTTATTTACACCAAAATGTAAGAAATGAAATGAAAAACAGACTTATTATTATCTAAATTTCTCAATGAAGTATTGCCAATTATTATTCATTTTTGACTAGTATTTCTTTCATCTTTTTTTTTTTCTCTTGCTTATTTACACCAAGTAAGAAATGAAATGAAATAGACTTATGTTATCTAAATTTCTCAAATGAAGCATTGCCAATTATTATTCATTTTTGACTAGTATTTCTTTCATCTTTTTTCTCTTGCTTATTTACACCAAGTAAGAAATGAAATGAAACAGACTTACATTATCTAAATTTCTCAAATGAAGCATTGCCATTTATTATTCATTTTTTTACTAGTATTTCTTTCATCTTTTTCTCTTGTTATTTACACCAAGTAAGAAATGAAATGAAACAGACTTTATCTAAATTTTTCAAATGAAGCATTGCCAATTATTATTCATTTTGACTAGTATTTCTTTCATCTTTTTTCTCTTGCTTATTTACACCAAGTAAAAATGAAATGAAAAAGAAAAAATTATCTAAATTTCTCAAATGAAGCATTGCATTTTTTTGACTAGTATTTCTTTCATCTTTTTTCTCTTGCTTATTTACACCAAGAAAGAAATGAAATGAAACATTTTCAAATGAAGCATTGCCAATTATTATTCATTTTTTAACTTTCATCTTTTTCTCTTGTTATTTACACCAAGTAAGAAATGAAATGAAACAGACTTATGTTATCTAAATTTCTCAAATGAAGCATTGCCATTTATTATTCATTTTTTATTTCAAATGAAGCTCTTGCCATTTACACCATATTCATTTTAAATTTTCAGAAGCATTGCCAATTATTTTCATTTTGACAGTATTTCTTTTTCTCTTGCTTATTTACACCAAGTAAAAAATGAAATGAAATGAAATCTAATTTCTCAAATGAAGCATTGCCATTATTATTCATTTTTGACTAGTATTTCCTTTCATTTTTTCTCAAATGAAAGAAATGAAAATGAAACAGACTTAATTATTAAATTTCATTTTTATTCATTTTTGACTAGTATTTCTTTCATCTTTTTCTCTTTGCTTATTTACACCAAGTAAGAAATGAAATGAAACAGACTTATGTTATCTAAATTTCTCAAATTCTCAAATGAAGTATTTCTTTCATTATTATTCATTTTGACTAAATTTCTTTTTTTCATTTTTGACTAGTATTTTTTCTCTTTTTTTTTTCTCTTATTTACAACCAAGTAAGAAAATGAAATGAAACATTTTATTTATACCAAGTAAGAAATAGACTTATCTAAATTTCTCAAATGAAGCATTGCCAATTATTATTCATTTTTGACTAGTATTTCTTTCATCTTTTTCTCTTGCTTATTTACACCAAGTAAGAAATGAAATGAAACAGACTTATGTTATCTAAATTTCTCAAATGAAGCATTGCCAATTATTATTCATTTTTGACTAGTATTTCTTTCATCTTTTTTCTTGCTTATTTACACCAAGTAAGAAATGAAATGAAACAGACTTATCTAAATTTCTCAAATGAAGCATTGCCAATTTATTCATTTTGATTATTTCATTTTTTCTCTTGCTTGTACATCTTTTTTTCTTTTTCTTATTTATTTTTTGACTGAAATGAAACATACTTATCTAAATTTCTCAAATGAAGCATTGCCAATTATTATTCATTTTTGACTAGTATTTCTTTCATCTTTTTTCTCTTGCTTATTTACACCAAGTAAGAAATGAAATGAAACAGACTTATTTATCTAAATTTCTCAAATGAAGCATTGCCATTTATTATTCATTTTGACTAGTATTTCTTTTCTGTCTTTAGACTTATTTATCTAAATTTCTCAAATGAAGCATTGCCAATTATTATTCATTTTTTTGACTAGTATTTCTTTCATCTTTTTCTCTTGTTAAACACCAAATGAAATGAGATGAAACAGACTTATCTAAATTTTCAAATGAAGCATTGCCAATTATTATTCATTTTTGACTAGTATTTCTTTCATCTTTTTTTTCTTGCTTATTTACACCAAGTAAAAATGAAATGAAACAGACTTACATTATCTAAATTTCTCAAATGAAGCATTGCCATTTATTATTCATTTTTTACTAGTATTTCTTTCATCTTTTTCTCTTGCTTATTTACACCAAGTAAAAATGAAATGAAATTTTTTTCTAAATTTCTTTAATGAAGCATTGCCAATTATTATTCATTTTTGACTAGTATTTCTTTCATCTTTTTCTCTTGCTTATTTATTAAGAAATGAAATGAAACAGACTTACATTATCTAAATTTCTCAAAATGAAGCATTGCCAATTATTATTCATTTTTTGACTAGTATTTCTTTTCATCTTTTTTCTCTTGCTTATTTACACCAAGTAAGAAATGAAATGAAACAGACTTACATTATCTAAATTTCTCAAATGAAATTGCAATTATTATTCATTTTTTTCTAGTATTTCTTTTCTTTTTTTTCTCTTGCTTATTTTTCCAAGTAAGAAATTGAAACAGACTTACATTATCTAAATTTCTCAAATGAAGACTTATTGCCAATTATTATTCATTTTTTGACTAGTATTTCTTTCATCTTTTTTCTCTTGCTTATTTACACCAAGTAAGAAATGAAATGAAACAGACTTAAGTATTAAAATTTCTCAAATGAAGCATTGCCAATTATTATTCATTTTTGACTAGTATTTCTTTCATCTTTTTCTCTTGCTTATTTACACCAAGTAAGAAATGAAATGAAATAGACTTACATTATCTAAATTTCTCAAATGAAGCATTGCCAATTATTATTCATTTTTTGACTAGTATTTCTTTCATCTTTTTCTCTTGCTTATTTACACCAAGTAAGAAATGAAATGAAACAGATTTATGTTATCTAAATTTCTAAATGAAGCATTGCCAAACATTATTCATTTTTTATCTAAATATTTCAAATTTTTCTCTTGCTTATTTACACCAAGTTATTCATTTCAAATGAAGCTTGCCAATTATTATTCATTTTTCACTAGTTTTTTTCTCTTTTTTTCTTATTTATTTACCAAGTAAGAAATGAAATGAAATAGACTTATGTTATCTAAATTTCTCAAATGAAGCTTGCCAATTATTCTTTTTTGAAATTTCTCTTGTATTTACACCAAAAATGAAATGAAACAGTTTTATCTAAATTTCTCAAATGAAGCATTGCCATTTATTATTCATTTTTGACTAGTATTTCTTTTTCATTTTTTTCTCTTGCTTATTTACACCAAGTAAGAAATGAAATGAAACAGACTAGTAATATCTAAATTTCTCAAATGAAGCATTGCCATTTATTATTCATTTTTGACTAGTATTTTTTTCATCTTTTTTTCTCTTGCTTATTTACACAAGTAAGAAATGAAATGAAACAGACTTACATTATCTAAATTTCTCAAATGAAGCATTGCCAATTATTATTCATTTTTGACTAGTATTTTCATCTTTTTTCTCTTTTTTTACACTTATTTAACAGACTTACCTAAATTTCTCAGAAATGAAATTAAATTCATTTTTGACTAGTATTTCTTTCATCTTTTACATTATCTAAATTTCTCTAAATTTCTCAGCATTGCCAATTATTATTCATTTTTGACTAGTATTTCTTTCATCTTTTTTCTCTTGCTTATTTACACCAAGTAAGAAATGAAATGAAACAGACTTTTTTCTTATCTAAATTTCTCAAATGAAGCATTGCCAATTATTATTCATTTTTATTATTCTAGTATTTCTTTCATCTTTTTCTCTTGCTTATTTACACCAAGTAAATGAAATTTTTATCTAAATTTCTCAAATGAAGCATTGCCAATTATTTTCATTTTTGACTTATTTACATCCTCTTTATTTACACCAAAAAAATGAATGAAACAGACTTACATTATCTAAATTTCTCAAATGAAGCATTGCCATTTATTATTCATTTTTTGACTAGTATTTCTTTCATCTTTTTTTTCTCTTGCTTATTTACACCAAGAAAGAAATGAAATGAAACAGACTTACATTATCTAAATTTCTCAAATGAAGCATTGCCAATTATTATTCATTTTTGACTAGTTATTTCTTCATGAAGCATTTTTTTCTTTTTTTGACTAGTATTTCTTATTTTTTCTCTTGCTTATTTACACCAAGTAAGAAATGAAATGAAACATTACTTATCTAAATTTCTCAAATGAAGCATATTATTCATTTTGACTAGTATTTCTTTCAAATTTTCATTTACCAAGTGAAATGAAATGAAACAGATTTACATTATCTAAATTTCTCAAATGAAGCATTGCCAATTATTATTCATTTTTGACTAGTATTTCTTTCATCTTTTTCTCTTGCTTATTTACAATTAAGTAAGAAATGAAATGAAACAGACTTTTATCTAAATTTCTCAAATGAAGACTATTGCCTCTTGCTTATTTACACCAAGTAAAAAAATTATTATCTCATTTTTGATTTTTTACAATTATTTTCATTTTGACTCTTTTTTCTCTTTTTCTTTATTTACACCAAGTAAGAAATGAAATGAAACAGACTTACATTATCTAAATTTCTCAAATGAAGCATTGCCAATTATTATTCATTTTTTGACTAGTATTTCTTTCATCTTTTTTTCTCTTGCTTATTTACACCAAGTAAGAAATGAAATGAAACAGACTTACATTATCTAAATTTCTCAAATGAAGCATTGCCAATTATTATTCATTTTTTGACTAGTATTTCTTTCATCTTTTTTTCTTGCTTATTTATAAGTAAGAAATGAAATGAAACATACATTATCTAAATTTCTCAAATGAAGATTGCCAATTATTATTCATTTTTTGACTAGTATTTTTTCATCTTTTTCTCTTGCTTATTTACACCAAGAAAGAAATGAAATGAAACAGACTTATCTAAATTTCTCAAATGAAGCATTGCCAATTATTATTCATTTTTTGACTAGTATTTCTTTCATCTTTTTTTCTTGCTTATTTACACCAAGTAAGAAATGAAATGAAACAGACTTACTCATCTAAATTTCTCAAATGAAGCATTGCCAATTATTATTCATTTTGACTAGTATTTCTTTTTTTTTTCTCTTGCTTATTTACATGAAAAAATGAAATGAAACAGACTTGCCATCTAAATTTCTCAAATGAAGCATTGCCAATTTATTCATTTTTTGACTAGTATTTCTTTCATCTTTTTTTTCTTGCTTATTTACACCAAGTAAGAAATGAAATGAAACAGACTTACATTATCTAAATTTCTCAAATGAAGTATTGCCAATTATTATTCATTTTTGACTAGTATTTCTTTTCATCTTTTTTTCTCTTGCTTATTTAACCAAGTAAGAAATGAAATGAAACAGACTTAACATTATCTAAATTTCTCAAATGAAGCATTGCCAATTATTATTCATTTTTGACTAGTATTTTCTTTCATCTTTTTTTTCTTGTTATTTCTTGAAATGAAACAGACAAATTTCTCAAATGAAGCATTTTTTATTCATTTTGCTTTTTCTTTCATCTTTTTCTCTTGCTTATTTAAAAAAAGAAATGAAATGAAACAGACTTATTATTTATCTAAATTTCTCAAATGAAGCATTGCCAATTATTATTCATTTTTGACTAGTATTTCTTTCATCTTTTTTCTCTTGCTTATTTACACCAAGTAAGAAATGAAATGAAACAGACTTACATTATCTAAATTTCTCAAATGAAGCATTGCCAATTATTATTCATTTTTGACTAGTATTTCTTTCATCTTTTTTCTCTTGCTTATTTACACCAAGTAAGAAATGAAATGAAACAGACTTACATTATCTAAATTTCTCAAATGAAGCATTGCCAAATTTTGACTAGTATTTCTTTCATCTTTTTCTCTTGCTTATTTACCAAGTAAGAAATGAAATGAAACAGACTTACATTATCTAAATTTCTCAAATGAAGCATTGCCAATTATTATTCATTTTTGACTAGTATTTCTTTCATCTTTTTTCTCTTGCTTATTTACACCAAGTAAGAAATGAAATGAAATAGACTTATGTTATCTAAATTTCTCAAATGAAGCATTGCCAATTATTATTCATTTTTGACTAGTATTTCTTTCATCTTTTTTCTCTTGCTTATTTACACCAAGTAAGAAATGAAATGAAACAGACTTACATTATCTAAATTTCTCAAATGAAGCATTGCCAATTATTATTCATTTTTGACTAGTATTTCTTTCATCTTTTTTCTCTTGCTTATTTACACAAGAATGAAATGAGATGAAACAGACTTATGTTATCTAAATTTCTATTTATTATTCATTTTGACAATTTCTTTCATCTTTTTCTCTTGATTTAATAAGAAATGAGATGAAACAGACTTAAGTTATCTAAATTTCTCATATGAAGCATTGCCAATTATTATTCATTTTTGACTAGTATTTCTTTCATCTTTTTTCTCTTGCTTATTTACACCAAGTAAGAAAAGAAATGAAATAGACTTATGTTATCTAAATTTCTCAAATGAAGCATTGCCAATTATTATTCATTTTTGACTAGTATTTCTTTCATCTTTTTTCTCTTGCTTATTTACACCAAGTAAGAAATGAGATGAAACAGACTTACATTATCTAAATTTCTCAAATGAAGCATTGCCATTTATTATTCATTTTTGACTAGTATTTCTTTCATCTTTTTTCTCTTGCTTATTTACACAAAGTAAGGAATGAAATGAAACATACTTATCTAAATTTTTCAAATGAAGCATTGCCAATTATTATTCATTTTTGACTAGTATTTCTTTCATCTTTTTCTCTTTATTTACACTAATTATTATTCAAATTTTTCAAATGAAGTTATTTTCTTTTTGACTATTTCTTTTTTTTCTCTTGCTTATTTACACCAAGTAAGAAATGAAATGAAACAGACTTACATTATCTAAATTTCTCAAATGAAGCATTGCCATTTATTATTCATTTTTAACTAGTATTTCTTTCATCTTTTTTCTCTTGCTTATTTACACCAAGAAAGAAATGAAATGAAACAGACTTAAGTTATCTAAATTTCTCAAATGAAGCATTGCCAATTATTATTCATTTTTGACTAGTATTTCTTTCATCTTTTTTCTCTTGCTTATTTACACCAAGAAAGAAATGAAATGAAACGGATTTATGTTATCTAAATTTCTCAAATGAAGCATTGCCAATTATTATTCATTTTTGACTAGTATTTCTTTCACCTTTTTTCTCTTGCTTATTTACACCATGTAAGAAATGAGATGAAACATACTTATCTAAATTTCTCAAATGAAGCATTGCCAATTATTATTCATTTTTGACTAGTATTTCTTTCACCTTTTTTCTCTTGCTTATTTACACCAAGTAAGAAATGAAATGAAACAGACTTACATTATCTAAATTTCTCAAATGAAGCATTGCCATTTATTATTCATTTTTGACTAGTATTTCTTTCATCTTTTTTCTCTTGCTTATTTACACCAAGTAAGAAATGAGATGAAACAGACTTAAGTAATCTAAATTTCTTAAATGAAGCATTGCCAATTATTATTCATTTTTGACTAGTATTTCTTTCATCTTTTTTCTCTTGCTTATTTATACCAAGTAAGGAATGAAATGAAACATACTTATCTAAATTTCTCAAATGAAGCATTGCCAATTATTATTCATTTTTGACTAGTATTTCTTTCACCTTTTTTCTCTTGCTTATTTACACCAAGTAAGAAATGAAATGAAACAGACTTACATTATCTAAATTTCTCAAATGAAGCATTGCCATTTATTATTCATTTTTGACTAGTATTTCTTTCATCTTTTTTCTCTTGCTTATTTACATCAAGAAAGAAATGAAATGAAACAGACTCATCTAAATTTCTCAAATGAAGCATTGCCAATTATTATTCATTTTTGACTAGTATTTCTTTCACCTTTTTTCTCTTGCTTATTTACACCAAGTAAGAAATGAAATGAAACAGACTTACATTATCTAAATTTCTCAAATGAAGCATTGCCAATTATTATTCATTTTTGACTAGTATTTCTTTCATCTTTTTTCTCTTGCTTATTTACACCAAGTAAGAAATGAAATGAAACAGACTTACATTACCTAAATTTCTCAAATGAAGCATTGCCATTTATTATTCATTTTTGACTAGTATTTCTTTCATCTTTTTTCTCTTGCTTATTTTCACCAAGTAAGAAATGAAATGAAATAGACTTATGTTATCTAAATTTCTCAAATGAAGCATTGCCAATTATTATTCATTTTTGACTAGTATTTCTTTCATCTTTTTTCTCTTGCTTATTTACACCAAGTAAGAAATGAAATGAAACAGACTTAAGTTATCTAAATTTCTCAAATGAAGCATTGCCAATTATTATTCACTTTTGACTAGTATTTCTTTTATCTTATATATGCATGAATGGTTAAAATTTCCTAAAATCAACCAACTACATTGTAACCCGGATATAAGAGACCCGGATATAAGAGAAACCCCGATATGAGAGAAATTTTCTCTGGTCCCAAATTAGAACCTGTGTTAATGTATATAAAATAGACCAAACCCGGATATAAGAGTAACCTGACTTCTCTGGTCCCAACAACTCTCTTTTATCCGGGTTACATTGTATATCCAAATATTGTTTATCTTGATTTTTAACACTTTTTAACTATCAGTTCGTCATTATGTGATCTTTAATAAATAATGAGTAGGTCAGAAATAAAGAATAAGCCCCCAACAAAATTCAGATCAGCATATTTTATTCTACTTTTTCATGGAACCTGCTTTACCATTTAGGCTACAAAGCTGTTTAAATATCATCTTATATCTTTTATTGTTTGTTTTCTCCTAACATTTGATGCATCCACTTCTGTCTTTATAAATATTAATACTATTAGTTGTCATATTTCTTAAATGAAGCATTGTCACTTATTCATTTTTTACTATTATTATTTCTTTCATCATATTATGAATTGTTGGATTACTGTCCCCTGACGATAATCACAGGTGGTGCAATACGTGAAAGGCTCTTCCTCTTTTCCCTTTGACTTCTGGAACGGCAGCATATGTTTCCTTTTATTCCAATAGATACAAGACATGTAAGTATGCCAGAGACAGACTGAAGATTGTACTGAACTGTTCATAATTTCATTTTTGTTTCTTTCTTTATCCTTTTATATCATGTCTTTTTAATGCATTTATTAATTATTGTTTGCTGGAATTCTGTGTTATGAACTATTTTGACTCGGACTCACGTGAGTCTGCCAAATATCGCTTGCAGGACAAATGTAAAAGGAGTCATAAAATAATAATGCTTTTCACAACAAACTCTAGTGTTATATGGTATTTTTTATTTTTTCTTGCACTTAATTTCTTGTCAATTTTTGATGAGCATTCATCTTATTTCTGTGAATTATTATTGCAACTCTTAGGCTGTTATTTTAAAAGTAGGCAGAATGGATTGGAAATAAAAGAATAATCCCCCATTGAGAACCTGTGCTGTATCTCTTCACTTTGGGAGTCAGTCTTACACTGATAGCACCTTCAGATTCCCACCATTTCCCATTACTATAGCAAAAGAAATAGGATGAAATAAATACAAGTCAAATAATGTGAATAATTACTGTATATACTTGTGCATAAGCCAACCATGTATAGTGCTACCTTTGAATTTTGGGGCATGAATTTTAAACACGCCACCCCACCCCAGAAACAGTTAACATATTTGCAACTGGTCACCAAAAATGCATGATTTTTAACATTTTCAAAATATTTTTGGCATACAAAAACTGATCATAAGCACTTGCACTAAACTCAAGTATATACGGTACAATGTCTCATTAAAGAAATTCTAAGTCTATGTTTAATTCATCTTTTGTGGCATTATCATTTTTTAGAAAAACCCTTAGGCAATTTATAGTTCATATAATTTCTTTCCTGAAAATAATTCTAGGCATCTCAAGAGAAAAATCAATCATACTCCCACAAAATAAAAAAAAATGGAACTGATTACAATGGTGATAATGCATTTATTTCTCACTATGTATTTTGCTTGTAGGAATATTTTCCCTTAATGAACAAATAAAAATTGACTTTTCTTCCCTTTTAACTAAAAATAAAATGATTAGATCTTGGCCAGAAAATAATAATAACATCACTATGACTTACAAATAATCCTTAGTTAAGATTAGTTAAGAAAAGAATAAGAAATAGTTGATGGAACTGGAAAATATCTAGACAACAACTCATACAATCTTAGAATTAGTGCGGATATCTCAAACTAAAAGTTTCATGTGTCATACTTACCTTTGTGAAATGACAGAATATATAGTTGGACTGGATGATGTAGGCAAATATAATAAAATAAAAGGCATTACTTTTGGAGAGACACATATATCTTATGCATCTAATGAAACTCTGTTAGACATTGGCCAACATCTAACAGCCAATCTTTCTTCTGATCTAACTCTCATCTAACCTCACCAGGTGTAAAAAAAAAAAAAGGTTGGTTACATTCAACGTCTCAAAAACCAAATCAATGATGTTCCACCCTAACTGGATGCACCCTGAATTTTCACATCCCGATGAACAACTGTTCTCTCTATTGGGACTTAATATTGCATAACCCCTTCATACTTGGGAACTTTTGGGCGAAAGTGATCACTTGATAATAAAGTTTCATTATCCTATCTCGGCCGGTGATCCCTAGTTTGAGTTCAGAAATAAAAGAAATTCAACACGGGGATTTTTACTTAATTACTTTATTAATCACATCACTACGTACATTTCTGCCTACCCAGTTGGATCACTTTTCCCAAATGGGGAGTCATTTCAGACACGAAAGAAAACATATCTACATTGTTTGACAATTAAGAAACAGTTCACTAAAAACCTTTTCCCTATCTATTGTTTTCACATTTGTTCAGCCAATCAGTATAGACTTCCTTGTTTTGTCTTCCATCTGACCCCAAAAGTCAACCACAAGAAGTCCAAGCAGACATACCATTCCCCCTAAAAATAATAGTCTGCTAAACTATTATTTAATATTAAGCTCAACACGAACATCAAGTGGAATTCGTACAGATGATCCATCGCTAGAAATTCTGGGAAAATAATTGGTTCCCTGTACAATTCTAGTAATTACCTGACTCCTTCTGCTATCCACTACTTTTACAAGAACAAGATCAGACTGAAAATGGAGTACTGCTGTTATATATGGGCAAGAGTTACTTTTGTGGTGTGCTCCCTCTAATGAGGCTATTGTGGACTCTTCCACTTACTATAAAGTTAGTAGGAAAAGTAAACCTCAAGAGAATAGTGATATAGACTGAACGCTGGTCAACCGACACACACTCCCAAGTCGTGTAACACTCTTCTGTTGTATTTACTGTTCAACCCACTATTTATCTGCAACCTCTTGTTTTGTTATTTCTTAACCATTACTTGGTCACAATAGTTGCCCAGTCTTCACTTTCTAGTCTCAATAGAATCCAAAATGTCCTTGTAGAATTGTGGGTGACAAATTACTTTTCACCTAGTAACCACTTTCTTGTAGATGAAACATTGCAAGCTTCTCACTAGTATATTGCTATTTCCATGGAAATTGTTCAGACAAACTACATTTCTTAGTCTCACTAGTCGTAACCCTCACGACTAAGACTACCCCACCATGCCCATTGTAACGACCCACTCTCGTTCCCTTTGTATTCCATGGGTGGGATATAAATTCTAGCTTTCTTTCACAAGCAGCTACTTTGAGCAACCAACAAAAGGATGCTTCACCAATGACTATAATCTTACTCTGTGCCTTTTGCCTTTTAGTCTGTAACATTCCATATCAAGTGGCACTTGTAGCTTATACAAAAAATATAGCTTATTGCAAAAAATCAAAAAAAATCATTTCTTATCAGTTTTTGATTGACTTTCATCTTATTTCTGTGAACTTTTATTGCAAATCTTAGGTTCTTCTTCTTCTTATTATTATTATTATTATTATTATTATTATTATTATTATTATTCAACTTTTAAATAGGTAGCATGGATTGGAAATAAGAGAGTAATCTTCCAGTCATATCTAGACTTGAACCTTTTTACTTTAGAAGTTTTCCTTACCATGACAGCACCTGAGAAATTTGACCACAAAGACTTTACCAGAAAAGACTATACATTCTTATAGTTTTTTCTTATCTCTACTGCACTATCATGATTACTTTATTAAACTAAAATTTTTAGATGTAATAGTCCTAAAATTTCTTAACTGACAAAATTATTATTAACTAGCAGGCTTCATCTACTCGCTATCTGGTAATTTTTCCAAGAAAAAAATTAGTCGTTTTTCTATGGGATTAATGTTCACTATTTATAAAATGTTGAAGGGGTTGTAGACGTTTAATATATTTATTAAAAGAATATAACTGTAAAGGCAGAAGAAATTAATTGGTGAGGAGTGGGGGCAGGCTTGTTATAGTTAAGGAAAGTTTTACAAATAGATGCCAACTTGTTGAAGGCCAAGTAAAATGCAAATTTCAAACACTTTTCTGCACTATATAAGACAATATTCCTAAACAGAACTATTTCTGATATGAACATCAAAACAATCCTTGAATAAAAAGAATAGTAATGAAGGACAGTTAATTAATGAAATATACCTTTTTAAAAATTAATATGCAGATTAGTTAAACTTGAAAAGTGATATTGCCTAGAAGTAGATAATATATAACTCAGATATTGAGCTTTTAACATGTAATTTGATTTGATTGTTTTCTTTAAGTATCAGCTTAGGATAAAAATCAGATTTGATAGAAAGCGTTTGATTTTGATAGACTTCAGTGAAAGGTGAATGATTGAAGCGAGCCTGGTTCATGTGGATAGGTCTAACCTTGATTTTTCTCTTTTATATCCCCTTGATGCAACGGGGCAGTTTCCTGTGACCCCCCCCGCCCCCATTAAGTTAATGTGAATAAGTGTTGTACCCGACCTGTTCCCGGTATTCTCTTTTGTTATGGCCCATGTTGAGATTCCCACTTCTCCCAGTTTGTCTTTGTCCCCCATTTTTCATCTTGACTGGGTCAACTTTTGATTTTTCCAATCCGTCATGTATTTTTCACCTTCCCCATTCCATTAATGAGTGTACTTCTTGATTCTGTCTCTTGGCAGAATACAGCGGGCCACTCTTATTATTTTGAGGGGTGAACGGGTCCTACTAACATTGCTTTGTTTCAGTTTTGACTTTGTGTTGCATTTTTACTTTGTTTTCTGGGTTCATCTCCCCTCCTCCATCATTTCATGAATCATGAAATTTTTTATATATTTTTGTAAAAAACGAACTTCATAGCCTTTCAAATTTATATGTCATGGGGTGTTTTCTAGGTTCCCTTGTGGTATATGCAGGACTGGGTGGTGATGAATGTGGTCATGTGGTGCATGAGTAAATTGTATTGAGTGAATGAGTCGTGATTAACTAGGACTAGGATAGCTAATGAACACCAGCCCCTCCCTATTTTCCCCTCAGCCTTATGCCACAATTCTGTATTGATCAGAATAAACCTCAAATTAATTACCTGGTGTATGCTAGATAGGTTTTTTTTATCATCTCCCAGTTGCGTCTCTGACAGCGAACAGACTGATGCTCAGTTGCGGCTCCCTCGGAGGACAGAGGCGCAACTGAGGAAAATTACACTGTGAGGTGCCCAGCCCTAGGGAGCAGATGCCCAAGGCTGCACCCTCTCATTGCACTAGAGAGAGGGGTCGGTGCACGCACCAAGGCCAGCGCAACTGACGGTTGCGGGGGCTCGGGGAATTTTCGTTCTTGTTCCAAGTGTGCATACTTGGGTCCCCCACATTAAACCCGGACCTTGTGTCACATCCTCTCACAGTGTGGAGACCAGGGTAAATATTTACTATAAAGTAGAGTTGGGACCTTTTAACCTCAGAATTCGTGGAAGAATTGGGCTTCATTTCGCATTTATTCATATAGATTATTTACTTATAAGTCTGTAAACTTATTTTCTTACTTTTTATCACAATTATCAGGCCATTATACTTTTAGAGAGGCTTATATACATATTCAGTAATCTTTTGAATACAGTACATTTATTTAACTTAATTTGATAATAATTTCTGCCTAGCTTTTATCGTATTTCTGTGAGTTTTATTGCAACTCTTAAGGTATTATTCTGCAACATTTAAATAAGCAGAATCAATTGAAAATAAAAGAATTCTCCATTGAGACCAAAACTTGCATCCCTTTGCTTTGAGAGTTTGTCTTACCGTGAAAGCACCTTAGCAATTTGGCTACAAAGACTTTACCAGAAAAACTATATAGTGATATAGTTTTTTTTTTCTTATCTCTACTACACAAACGTGATTACTTTATTACACTAGCAGTACTGCTGAGATAATGAGATGATGCAGAAAAGCTTGTTTATGGCAGTAGTTTCGCTTCTTAATGGCAGGATTCATTAGGGTGGAATGAGAGACAACCTTCCATGTGTAAGGAAAGTGCATTGGAATTTTGGGGGAAGAGTTCATAAATAACCTTATTAGATACTATGGACAGAAAGGTTTTCTTTTTAGTATTGAAGCTGTTAATCTCTACTGGATTTGCAATTAGCCCAGTTTGAATAAATCGCTGTTTTTTTTTTTGTTTTTTTTGGGTTTTTTTGTGCTACCATTGCTTTTATGATGATCGTTGATATTGTTTTTAAGTCATGTCTGAGGTTGATCAAAATGAATTCTTAGATCAGTGCACTTTCAGTTCATTTTCATCTAAATTCTTTTATCTTTTAATAAGTCTATCAGTTATTATGTTAAAATCGTGTTCAGATGTGATGCCAGTTTACATTTAGCTGTATTAGATGTAATAGTCTTAAATTTTCTTAGATGAAGTGTTATCAATTATTATTCATTTTTCATTATTGTTTCTTTTATTTTATTTCTCTTACTGTTCATTACAGCTTCCATATCATCGTTTGGCATTATTGTTTCTTTTATTTATGTTACTGTTAATTTCAGCTTCCATATAATTTGTTTTTCATTATTGTTTCTTTTATTTTGTTTCTCTTACTGTTCATTACAACTTCCATATCATCGTTTTTCATTATTGTTTCTTTTATTTATGTTACTGTTAATTTCAGCTTCCATATCATTGTTTTTCATTATTGTTTCTTTTATTTTTCTTATGTTCATTACAACTTCCATATCATCGTTTTTCATTATTGCTTCTTTTATTTTATTTCTCTTATCGTTTATTACAGCTTCCATATCATCGTTCCACGATCGTTAGTGCAAGGCATAGGGAACAGAGAACAGGTATTTGACGAAGCTTGATCTAATTAATGTACAATCACAATGTCTGTTTTTAATTCGAAGAACCTGCAATCTTTTGAGAATGATCATTTAATTGTTAGTTGTTGTTTACTAAGCTTACTCTAGTTTAGCACAAGGACTCGCGTTGAGAGCACTCAGCAAGAATTGAACATGAGTCAGTAGTAATAACCAACCAAGGAATATTTTATAAGCTTAGATTAGTTTTACTACAAAGACATGACTATGTTACATGCAGTGTGGAATGAACTCACTACTCAGTGCTAATGGTGAACGAGTCTAGCTCGTTAATCATAACCCTACTTCGAGGCGGACTTATTATTTACTAATTTGCGCAATGAGGATCAGTAGCAATGATTATTCAAATTAGCTCGTTAAACATTTCCTCAAACCGACGTGCCTATCATTTAGTTTAAGTTGGTTCACTTTGTCGTACTAGACATTTTTTCTCATCAGAATCTATCTTGCATATTTATAAGTCATTCATCCATACTTTGAATATTGCTACCACATGTTGCTCCTGCCAAGTAGTGATTCTTAATAAAATCAAAACAAGAATCTGCAATGTTATTGGTCCTGATCTGGCATCTCAGCTTCATTCTTTTCCCCACCACTGTATTGTAGATTCCCTGGGCCTTTTCTATAAATATTGTAATTGTTCTGATGAACATTCCATTATGGTACCTAGACTTTATGAATTTAAGCGCAGTATTAGATTGCCGGCAAGGTCTCATCATTTTACAAATTTTGAAATGTTTAAATGTAACCGTAAATTCTATGCTAACAGTTTCTTCTATCGCACTTCTCGCTTGTGGAACTATCTTCCGGCTTTTAACTTCCCAGTCAACTTTGATCTTCAAAAATTTAAATGCAATGTCAATCGTTATTTTTTGTGTTATTCATTCTTGTTCATTTATCGTCCTCTCTTTTTAATAGTAGCTTTTCTCATATTTTCTAATACTCAGTAACCAATTGCATCCTAGTGGCTTTATTGCTTTGCTTGGGGTGAAACGATTAAAAAAAAAAGATTTTTTAACGGATCTTGCAGTTTAATTTCTTCCGAGAATGTATTGCTAAAACCTAAAAATCACCAAAGAGAGTCAAAGAATACAATTGACCAGAGATGGGACCATGGTTGAAGTTAATTCCTTAAAAAAATGCTAATCAGAAAAAAAAAAATCTGTCTCAGTGACATTTAATTGAATAAATGACTCAGCAGTCTGGCATTGCTTTTTATACTCACGAGCGTCATCCTTGAATGGATCGCCAACGCTGGGTAGAGTTAATTGGTCAGTGCGTCATAAGTTAACACCTCAATGTCAAACACAGACTCGACACACAAGTGACTGAGTCAGTGGTGCACGTCAATTAATCATGATTCCCCTAAATTCCTAACATCTTTCATTCTTTTACCCAACCTCCCCTCCCTCAAAACGACCCCCCCGACCCCCGCCTGTCCTCTTTTGATGAAACATTTCTTTTATTTCGTTCCATGACTTACGATCTTAGCAACACAGCAGAACACATACGTGTCAGCTAAGAAAAGATGAATACATCATTCCAGGCGCTTTATTGGTCGTAATGTTTCGCTGAGAAGATGTAATTATATTAAGCATTTAATAATTAAAATAGTGAGCATGTAAACGTTTCAGAGGCATATAAAAAAAAAGTCACGCTCAAAAAGAAGATCAACATATAATTAGTAGATTATGTTGGCTAATTCAACGTTATTTGGGTTATTTAATGTTGAATACAAGACTAATATGATGAAAATGAAATTTAATTATGAGCTAGACATATATAAGTCTGGTTCGGAATTGATGACAGATTGGTCGGGTCTACAAGTATCCACCATGAAGGTGACCCATGTGTGGCTAGGTCTTAGCCCTCTGTAAGAGATGCAATCGACATATTCTAAGCAGCACCGGTAGAGCAAAACAAACACACATATATATAAATGAGAACTACTAACAAAATCTCCTGACGAGTGGACTGAACAATTACAAAAATTGTTTGTCGACGAAACTCTGGAGTTGAGGTACTGAATATAACATCAATAATCTAAGTGACAAATGTCATATTTGTATTAATCCGAAAATGACAATATATAATAATCCGTTGTTATATAATCCAAGTGAATCCTAATAATATAAAATATTAAAGTTGATTCACAAAAAGAGCTCAATGCATTTATTATAACAGAGCATATAAATTACATAGAATAGAAATCCAAATTTACCTCATTCGAATAGCTATTTCAACCAACAAGAAAACCTATATTAGCATAATGTTTAAATTTTAAGTTACAATTTTATTCCTTCACCCTTCTGAATTAACAATACCAATGTAGGTTTTCTTGTTGGTTGAAATGACTATTCGAATTAGGTAAATTTGGACTTATTTCTACTATGTGTAATTAATATATATATATATATATATATATATATATATATATATATTAATCGATTTCCCCTCATGCAAGGCAATAATGCCATTAAGACACAAGAGATTATTGGATGAGGAATAATTAGGAACAGAAACATTAATAATGAGCGGGAAGATGAAAGAGTAATCAGGTGGACAGTAGATAGGGATTGACATTGCATTTAAAATATATATATATATATATATATATATAAGGCAGGATATGTGTGTGTGTGTGTGTGTGTGTGTGTGTGTGTGTGTGTGTGTGTGTGTGTGTGTGTGTGTGTGTGTGTAACGAATGCACGGCCGCAATTTTCGACAGATTTGCACCAAAATTTATATGCACATGCTCCAAGTTTGCGAGAAGGCCAAGACCGACTTTGCATTTCCCAACTCCCATCGATAGTGAAAATAACCGATTTTTTTTCATGCTTCTACGGCAGTTTTCATGTAGTTTGCGGCCATTTTCTACTGGCCAGAGTGAGAGCCTATAGCTGGCTGCCACGAATAGGCAGGAAGACTCTATTGGCCAGCATGAGAGCCAACAGCTGACTGACACGAATGCTAACTAGCATGTTAGCATGCAAAAAAATCGATAGCTGCATTCGTCACAAGTGGGAAAAATTTAAATCTGCATGGAACTTTACTCCAATTGGCTCATTCGCTTGTTTAAACTCAACGTTGATTCTGATTCTGCAGACTGGGTTGGGTGTGTAAAAGTATTTGTTGTTAACATTCTTTTTTCATTCGGTTTTTCCAGTTACGAGTCCTTTTTTAAAGCTGATCTTTTTGTGTTCATTTTGTTTAGTTCTTTTTTCGTAACAGATTTAATGTTTAGTATAGAGCTTAGAAAAAATTCGCAGTTTGAGATAGGCAAGAAGTAAGGCATGCATGTGTGTGTATGTATATATGTATTATTTCAAGCGTTATTTTTTGGATACCTGTATTTTAGTAGATGGTTCTTTTTATTTTAAACAGTATTTATTTCGTCTACCGACGATTTTAAAAATGTGCCCTGAGGCACCACTAAAAATAACGCTAATATATATACAGTGAACCCCGCCTATTCGCGTTTCAGCATTCCAGGCTTCACACATTCGCGGATTTTTCTTTAAAACATATGTACTTGTTATTCGCGGAAACCCCGAATATTCGCGTGTTTTTCTGAAGAACATATGTACAAATTATTCGCTGAAAACTCCCTCGATTCGAGTATTTTTTCGATAGAACATATTTAAAATATTCTTGTATTATTTTCCTGTTATTTAAGTGAATTAAAACAAATAACAGTCCATTTTACAATAAAAATTGGCAGAATTGTACATTATAAAAAACAAACAAACTCAAAAACATGCGTAGTGCTTGGGCTTTGTTCTTTGTTAGTGGCTGCGGTTGGGGCCTTAAAAGTGGCTTAGCTGGGGGTATCATCACAGTTCTGTTTTTAGAAAATGTTTTAAACTTTATATTTTATGTCTTGTTACACATAATATTTTCTATTGTTGTATTGATCTATGCGTAATTAAAACCGGTTATTGCACGTATGAAAGAAGTGTATGGTCACCAATACTATTTTACAAAAATGTTTTTAAAAGGGTCTGAAATGTTTCTAAAGTGTTTAGGATGAAAGTTTATGGCATATGGGGTTTTAACAACCAAAATAGGTATTTATAAGCACTTTTAGGTGGGAGTTACAAGTACTCGCGGATTCTAACTATTCCCAACCGGTTCTGGTCCCCAATCCCCGCGAATACAGAGGACTCACTGTATATATATATATATATATATATATATATATATATATATATTGCTATAGACTACTACTGATTGTGGTTGCCTTTGTTTTTGTTGATTAAGTGAAGGAGTTTACTGCTAACCTTCGTAAGAGAAAAGGAAAGAGAATTTAAGCGCCAAGGAACATCGCGTGTTCAAAACAAGGAATAAAACAATATAACTCGAATACAATTTAACAACAATGGTGGCAATTAAGTGAAAGAGAAAAGGGGTTCTTAGAATGGTTAAAACGAATTCTTAAAAAATCGAGAGAAATAAAATTTTGAAAAACAATTGTCCGTGTAGTGATTTTCCAAGCGTAGCTTAGATGTGGCACAAAGCCGAAAGTATGGGGTACCCAGTGAGGATCGAACTCACTACTTAGTCGTAATTGTTCTAGCGAGACAAGCCTGCTAACCATTACACCGCCTCGAGGTGCCCAAAGCAATTGCCCGTGTATGTAGGGATGTGTAGGTGTGAGCGTGTGCTTAATATTTTAGGTGTGAAGATATGCGTATATGTATGTATGTGTGTGTGTGTGTGCGCGAGAGAGAGGGTGAGAGTGAGAGAGAGTAAATGTATATATTTATGGATATAACCAAGTCAATTAGAAATTACGTTTCGAGGCAGATGTAGATGAATGGGCGAGTCTTGCCGGTGTTGATCTCTCTGTATGGCAGATTGCCAACTATGATAACTTTCTTCGGTATGGCATGAGTAAGTGAATGCGCTCAGTGTGACAGCCGTGTATGCTCGTTATGTGTGCTCCTGAACTTGATCTTGGTACGTTCGTATACAGACTGGAGATAGGCTCCAAATGAAAGCTGAAATTTAATATTTTTAAAAATTCTGTTTCTTGAAGAGGCCTTGTGGTGTGCTTACTGCCACGTCGGCGCGAGGCGACATGACGAAGCCTGGTTTTATGTTTCTATTTTTAGACTTGATGAAAGTGTAACTGCGGAGGGAATTTTAAAAAGTATTTTATTTTTGTACAGAATGCGGCAGAAATAGCTTCTACACATTGCCTCCCAGAAATACCTACCACGTAATGGTAAGACATTAATGGTAATTGTGTGTACATCTAGCTACGTGGGAGGTATTTCTGGGAGGTATATGTGAGCGGTATTTCTGTCGCGCCCTATATATCCCAACAGGCACCCCCTTAGAAGTGATGAGGTGCGAACCGCTATCAATTGTTAATATTTGCTGTATGTTTTGAAATGTCTAGGGTATGTGACCTTTCTTCCAGATTTTGTCTGTACTAGAATGTCGTGACTTTGTAGCCTACTTGTGCTTTTTGATTTAATATGTAACATAACTCTTAAAAACCACAAATAAGATGTAACATAACTCTTAAAGACCACAAACAAGATTTTATGGAAAACCCTACCACAAGAATAATTAACCCTACCCGACCCGACATAGGTAAGATCAACAAATCCTGGAAAGAATTACTTGCCAAATTAAAAACTACCTTGGATTAAAATTATGGATCAATACCAAAGATGTCATCAACTGCTTTACCAATATTGATAATAAACCTGATTGCACCCTATTACAGTTCGATATCGTGGATTACTACCCGTCAATATCGAAGGATTTATTCACGACTGCCCTGGAGTTTGCTGCTGTGTATTCTAACCTGACAAAGGAAGAAATAGATATAATTCTCAGTGCAAAAAAAATCTGTCCTCATTCATAATGGGGACCAATGGATAAAAAACAATAATGACCTTTTTGACATCACCATGGGATCTCTAGATTCTGCAGAGTCTTCTGACCGTCTTTTAATACTGTACAACTTGACCGTGCACCGTGAAATAGATATTAAGGACATCGGACTGTATAGAGATGACGGGCTCATGGTAGTGAGGAGTTCTACTAATTTTAAAATAGAGAAAATTAGAAAGATTATATTTAGTTACTTTAAAAATCTAAACTTAAAAATAACAGTCTGTACTAAATTGAAAAGGGTAAACTTCCTCGAAGTAACTGTAGATTTAACAAACAACACATACCAACCTTATAAAAAAACAAATACTAACCCCTTATATATACACCCGAAGTCAAACCACCCTCCATCCACAATTAAACATATACCCTCATCAATAGAGAATAGAATCAACATTAACTCCGCTAACAAAGAAATTTTCCAACAACACAGCAACTTTTATAACGCTGCCCTAAAAAATAGTGGATACAAAAATGCTAACATCAATTATAGAAATAATTGTACTAACCCGAAAAAAAAACAAAAAAAACAGGAAAAGTAAAATCATTTGGTATACTCCTCCGTTCAACCAAATGGTTAGTATTAAGCTAGGACAGAAATTCCTAGCTTTAATTGAAAAACACTTTCCTACCAATAGTAGACTTAGTAAAATATTTAATAAAAACGCCCTTTAAAATTAAGTTACAGCTGCACTGAAAATCTAGAAAGTATAATAAAAAACACAATAATAAAATCCTAAGCAACCCCCATGCCTGAATAGTATTAATAAAAACCCTACACTTAAATTAGACAAAAATAGTGAAAAATTATGTGATTGTAGAAACCCAGAAGACTGCCCATTGGAAAATAAATGCTGCGTAAAATCTGTGGTATACCAATGTACTATCTCATCCGTTGAGAGTCCTTATACTAATATGATATACATTGGGTCCACGAAGAATGAATTTAAAGCCAGATGGAGGCAGCATAAGTGCTCTTTCAACAATAAAAAATAAAAGAAATCAGACATCTCTATCTAAATAATTTTGGCATTTGAAGGAAATGAATAAAACACCAAAAGTAAAATGGAAAATTATAAACAAAACTAGAACTTGTAAAACTTGGGATGACCCATGCCCTTTATGCCTACATGAAAAAATACACATTTTTACGTTTCTAAATAATAAAAATCTATTAAACAATAGACATGAGTTAACGGTTTTTTGCCGACATCATCAAATTTTTGCATTGAATAATTAGCATAAAAACAAACAAACAATAAAATAATTTTTAAAATCCATAATCCTAATAAATAGTTTAAATGCCCTACTAAAAAAGATAACCCTTTATGAAGTCGTCAAAAAACAAATGTTAGCGATTTACGACAGTTTTTATATACACGAAACCCTTTCAGAAAAAAATAAAAAATAGAACTAAAAAATAAATAAATCTCCATAGACGCTTAACCAGACTAGGCGATGTCTTCTTCCGCTTTAAATTTAGACACCCCAACCTTACCCTGACTTGACACCTGTGAATGTAACTGAGATATTGATACAAATTATTAACACCTTACGCCCCTTTTTATTTCAACAATTGCTCTAGCCGTTATCATAGAAACTTTGATTTTAATAATGAATATGCTTATAAAACACGTAAATTTCAGAAATAATCATTGGGGTTTTTTAAATTGCAAATTTACTGACAGGGAATGATGTGCATTGAAACGCAATGTGGCAAAAAATCATCGGACAAATGCGGCCAAAGTGACTGCTGAGTTGAATAATCAACTGAATAGTTCAGTTTCTACTAAGACTGTTCACCGTGAGCTCCATAAGGCTGCATATCATGGAAGAGCCGCTGTGAGGAAACCTCTTCTCTCCACTCGCAACATTCAAAAGAGGTTGAAGTGATGAAGAGATCACAATGCCTGGTCTGCAGACCAATGGAAGCAAGTCATATTCTCAAACAAGTCCAGTTTTTCTTTTGTCCCAACTTCAGGGTGAGTTTATGTGTGGAGGCAGCCCAAAGAAGCTTACAACCCTGACTGTCTTCTTCCAGCAGTGAAGCATGGAGGTGGATCAGTGATAGTTTGGGCCGCCATATCATGGAAATGTCACAGTCCAATAGTTGTCCTGCACGGTAGAATCAACAGCAAAGATTACCTGAACATTTTGGAAGATCATGTTCATCCAATGGCCAAGACTTTATTCCCTGATGGTGACTGCATCTTCCAAGACGATAATGTTCCAATACATACCGCTCGAGTGGTTAAGAATTGGTATGAAGAGCATGAAAGTGAGCTACAACACATGGAGGGGCCTCCCCAAGCTATCCTCCACCGTCGTGCCGTACAGAGCTGGAGAAGGTTTTAATGGAAGAATGACTGAAAATTCCTCCGGATGAAGTCAGGAAGCTATATGATTCCATTCCTAGACGTATTAAAGCAGTCTGTGAGGCTAAAGGAGGACCAACTCCATATTAAATAAATTTTCTTTGAATTTAACAAGTGTTCCAATTATTTGTCCAACCCCTATATATATATATATATATATATATATATATATATATATATATATAAAAGTGAACATTGAAGTCAACACTTAGAGGCTGTTTCATGCTAGAATGTGCCTCCCAGAAATACCTACCACGTAATGGCAAGACATTACTGGTAATGGTGTCTTCATCTAGCTATGTGGAAGGTATTTCTGGGTGGCATATGTAGGCGGTATTTCGAGACTCGTGTCCTGACGATTGCGTCTAGCATGAAACAGCCTGTCGCCTCTAAGTGCTGACTTCAATTTTCACTTTTATATTTACACACGCTCTATTTTTTATATTGAGCACTTTATACCATAAATCTAGCACACCTTAAGAGTATATTTCTTCATATATATATATATATATATATATATGGAAACTCAGAGATTGTTATTTTCACTTATGGCGAGCTAATCGCTAAAACAAGTGTTGGAGTTAATATTCAGAAAATATTTTCTGTCTATCTGTAGGGGGTTTTGTCGGAGTTAACTCCTCCTTAATTTCCTAATGTTCCAAACCGTTACTTGGGGACGCTCTCCAGTTTTGTAAATACTTCCCTACCCTCTTTTTCTTCTCTCACTTTTCAGCTGACGACACCATGTAAAGCTCTGTGGAGAATTTGCGTTTTTTTGCTTCGGGCGAAACGCCATGAAATACACACACACACACACACACACACACACACACACACACACGAAGGACGAACATTCACTCATGCATTCCTTGGAACACAAACTTTGCCCAATTATTTGTTACCAATACACATTATTGTTTTTTGTAATTTGTATCTGTTTGTTAATACACATATACCTGATATATATATATATATATATATATATATATATATATATATATATATATATATATATACTGGTCTTTGTTGTTTTCTTTACATTTTCTTTTACATTTCTTTTGGGTGGACTCATTCCGAGTCTGCCATATTTCTCACAACGCGTACAAACACACAGCTTGCTACACAAGAATAAACAAACAGAGCCTCTCACGATTTAAGAGAATTAATGACAACTGACCAAATGGAAGTGAGAAATAAAACCAATATTCGCCGTGGCTAAGAAGCCCAAATTGGTTGAGCTAGGAACCTTAGCCAACAAATTTACCCCTTTCATGTAAAAAAGAAAAAATGGTACAGGCTGTCATGACCTCCCTTGAAGGTTACAGAAGACAAACACGAGCTTGTGGGAACATTGCTATTATTATAAATAAAATTAAATATAAAATAATAATAATAATAATAATAATGAATATTATAAATAAAATGAAATTTAAACCTCATTTAAAATAAATTGAATAAATAAAAAATAAAGATAAGAAAATTACCCCCAGCATGCAACAGGGACTTTTCCTGTCGGAAGTACAGACATCTCGCCAAGAGACGTGAGATTCAATCTCTTCGCCCAATGACTGTCATGATGACAACACGTGTATAACTTCCCTCCGTGATAGGACTTGTGATATTACAGAGTGACTTACTCCCTTTTATAACATGAACCTTATTACAATTGTAATGTAAAACGCACGCACTAAAACATAAATAAAATTGTATGAAATTACCATACAATTTGCCATGATTTTTATTGTTAATATGTACGTTTGTTTGTTCTGTTTTTCCTCGTGAACACAAACCCAATTTTTATGACCACATGGTGTGAGTGAATATACCCCCACAAACTACACTCTCCGCAAACACAGTTTTATCTACCAGAGTTCGTCCATTCTACGCAAATCAAAGACCCTACATTTCGTGAACACATTTATTTCGGAAAACCCAAAACCTGTAAATTATAGTGTCATGTGCTGGATAAAATACCGTAGAAAATCCAACCAAACTCTAGGTCAGTGTTAACGATTCCTCAGTCGAATGCTAATGAGGCGGATTGCTATGGCAACCAGTAATCTGCTACATTCTGATGTTGCAACCCTAGTCGGCACTGTAAATTTATCGGTTTTTATTGATACAAGGACATCTGGAACAATATGGCACGCGGATGTTGCCTAATTCTAAAGGCCGTTCGCTTATCTTCTGCCATCGGACAAGATATCCAATGAGAATCTTCCATTGATATTGACAATTTCGAACTTCGTCGTTCATACAAATGGGAGGCTTACGGCCATACCATGTTGAAACACCGGTTCTAGAACGATTGCCTAAATTAAGCAGTGTCGAGCCTGGTCAGTACAATTCATCACCCATAAGTCCGCATAGACGGCTAGCCTTGCAATTGATACAGGAGACAAGTGCGCCCACCTTTAGAAATTAAGTGCTGATGAGAGAGGAAGACATTTTTTTTTTAATATTTATATTTTTGGTCTGCAAAATGCAACGGCAGCGTTTCAAAAGTTCATGGACAGCAGTGGATGATGTAATTTTCTCTGAGGCAAAAGAATGACACTACGAAGATCTAAGACTAGTCCTTGAATTCTTCAAGAAAAGGGGCTAAACTTTCCCTGCACAAGTGTCCATTATTCAAGAGTGTGCTTGGCTTTGTGAACTACAATGTTAGTCCAGAAATTGTATGCCTCGGAACAGTGAAACCAATTGACTCAAACTCACTTTGTCGGTCTTTGATTATCTACAGGAATCGTATTCCATGAGTTTCAGACATTCTGTTACCACTCGCGAAGTTGATCAAAAATATTCACTGTTGCTGATAATGAGCTCTTCCCAAGCATTAATAAAAAAACAAAACAAAAAAAAAAAAAAAAAAAACAACAGTCATACCAATGTGGGTGCATTCCCTAACCATGACTCAAATGTTACTCATTATCATCTGGTTTCAGGTCATTCCAACTTGTTCCTGTAGGTTTCTTCGTAAAAAAAAAAAAAAAAAAAAAAAACTCTACGTTTGACCGGAAGTTGTTTGTCGCATATTTAGCGATGTTCCATTTTAAACGATAAATTGTTCATGGATCACAAACTATTATCGTTGACTTTCCATAAAACAACACGAATGAAATTGGGCAAACAAAAAAGGACGTTTGTCTTTATTTACTATTGGGAAAATATTATTAAAATAAATCCTGCAATAGAAAGCCATAATGGGAGTAAAAACAAAAGCGGCACACACAACACAGGAGACAATAAAAAGTTTATTGCAAAAAAAAAAAATAAAAAAAACGTTATCCCAGGCCTACACAATTTCAGTGCATTGTGTGCCGAAAATATGAAATTTTTTTGGCCAATGACAAGTTATGAAACAAGGAAAAAATACTGTCTACTGTTTCCTTTCTATTACAAATAATAAAACATAAATCTAATCAAGTTTGAGGGGCAAAAACACTCTTAAAAACAAACAATGTTTATTATCAAGGTGGATGTAAAGTTTGCTATGAAAATGGGTAAGGTCTCGAACACACGTAAACAAAAGCATTAATACAGAGTATATACAATATTCTTCATTTACTTAAAAAGGGTAAATACTCGAAAATTTATAAAGCTAGAAATTAGAACAGTAAAAGAAAAATACTTCACTTCCAAAGGAGTTTTCCCGTATCGCAGTTGTATTTGAATGAAGGAAATCAATGGCCTTTGATATTTAATAGCTGGGTGTGGCTGTAAATTTGTTATCTCTGGAATCACTGGGAATAGTTCGGGTTTTAACCCGGAGTGTTCACTCTTCCCACAAGGCCAGGAATTTAGACCAGGAGTGACAATGTGTATTGAAGGCAGTAATTTTCGATTCCGTCTTGTAAGTTTTTCAATTCTTGAAGTAGATATCGCAGGATCCTCGTGACGACACCTTTAAAGAGAGTGATTAGCTGGTGGTGATTTCATACTTAACCAGGATATTTCCAGAAGGGCTGAATATTAACTGACTGAGAGAGTCGCGATGTCACTAACCCTCAGGCCGCCAGGACGTGTCAAGTAGGTATATTGCCGAAAACATCGAAAGACTGCTAACTGATAGGCCGAGAAAACGTAACGCTAGCAAAATTTCTTTAATAGAAGCTATCGGGCACGTAGGCCAAACCCCGAAATTTCACCAAAGGTAATACAATCTGAATCAATAAAAAATATTTTTTATATTGCAGAAAATGTTGCAAATCATCTGTAACTTCGGGAAGATGTGAGTTTTTAATCCTTTATCATTGTTTTTACACCTTCTACATTAACACATTAGAAGTAACAGGACAAAATACTTTTAGAACTTTTGTCCTATAAATTTTTACAAATAATAAATACATTGAGTCAATTGCCTCGTCCACCGCAAGGAAAGTTGGCTCCCTGAGCCGCGCCAGGAAGTTTTTCTCCCCGGAGTAGATCCTCCAGATCTACAAATCAACAATTCGCCCTTGCATGGAGTATTGCTGCCATATATGGTCTGGAGCCCCTTCTGTTTGTCTCGGGGTTCTCGATAGGCTCCAGAGGCGGATATGCAATGTAGTTGGCCCTCCTCTGGCGTCTCGTCTACAGTCACTTTCTCTCTCTCTCTCTCTCTCTTGATCTATCCACTACCCTCATCCTTTCTTCTATCACTCCTATCTGATCTTGCTCTAAATTTTCTGTAACCCCTTGCGTCCTAGTGGCTCCCCGCCTTGCTTGGGGTGAAATGCTTAAATAAAAAACAAAAAACAAAAAAAAAACAAGTATAGAGTTGAAAACAGCTTCTAGCTTTGTGAATTTTTGTACACAGCAAACACGCACTGGCATAGATATGAAGAAGTTCCGAAGAAGCTAGAGAAAGGTATTTCTAGTCATGTTCTCTTTTATATGTGGGCTCTGACTGTTTCGGCAGGTCGAACTAATGTTATCTAATTAAGTAAGTCTTGTGTGTGTTACTTGTCAGTGTTGCATTCGGTTAAAACACAAGAATTGATTTAGGTTTACTATTTTCTCTTAAATCGTTAACGGCCAGATAATTTCTCATAATGGGCGGCATATCTCTGCACCCACAAATGTGGCATTCACCATGTGTGTCTGTTTTAATTCATTAAAAAGAAGATACGATTTCCTTATCTTTTAATCTAAACATTACTTTTTGTATCCATTTTCCTATTTGTGTTTTATAACAGCTTTGCGCTTTTCGCCCGAACCCAAAGAAATGTAGGTTCGCGACATCATCTAAGCAAAAAAAAAAAAAAAAAAAAAAATCACCACGTGTGACCCGCGGCCATATTTTGTGCGGGCCTGCTGTTATGTCAATAACTTTTGTTTTAAATAACAAAGAGAAAAAGTTTCTACTACATTATTTTTTTTCAAGTGTACTAAAAATGTACGTGGAAAATAGAACCAGAGAAACCGATTTCAAATTCCGGTCTAATCTGTTGCGATCACTTTTACACAAATAGAAAAGGCATGTACTAGTCTATTCACCCATCTCCAGCTACAGATTAAATAACAGACTAGACTGAGCTCCCTAGCCTGAGATAGGAACCAATCTAAGAGAAGGGAATTTCTGAATTCCAAACCACGAAAAAAGCAACAGGAAATCACTCCGCCATCTCTCCCAAGAAATCATGGCAATTCATAAATAATAAAGAAAAGAACTCTATGGAGAACCATGATCGCCTACGTCATGAAGGAACATTCCATTATAAAATTAGACATATATATTTTGACTTTGAAACAAAATTAAATATTAGCTTCAACATTGTTTGTGGTACTTATCCGGCTTGTTACTTCAGTGAATGTTATATTTAGGTTAAATGCTGCTACTACTGCTGTTACTACTACTACTGTTACTACTATTGCTACTTCCCTGGCACAGGTCAGGGAGTATCACTGGCTATGACTAGCTTGGACCAGCTCTGACCGGTTTGGACAGGCTATGACTAGCGAGAACCAGCTTAGACGAGCTCTGATCAGCTTGGGCAAGCTAAAACCAGCTATGACTAGCTTAAACCAACTCTGACCATCTTCGACAAGGTATGACCATCTTAGACCAGCGTCCCGAGTGGAAAACACTCGAGTCCCCACGTTAAAAAATGACTTTGTGTCTCAACCTGACTAAGTGGGGGGCCGGAGTGGGGGGAGTAGTAAATCTCTACTACTACTGTTACTATAACTACTAATAATGTCTATTTATCCCTATGGGATGTTGCGAGAATGAGAGAAGCCGAACTCTTACATAAATGTAAATCGATAGTGGCAGTTCATTGATAACTCTTAGATTATCCATGCAATGGACAGTTATTTATGAAAAAGGCAATTTTGAGACTGATATTGTATCACTAGAGTCATAAGCTAGTTCCACGGCTCGAATCATATTGATGGCGGCAAAAATGGCAGTATTAATGGCAGTAGTCAGAATCATTGACTCAGTGAGTCATTTCAACGTTGTCGGCTTCACTATTGTCGACGTGGGCTTGGCCAGGCAGAGAAAATTGATTACAAAGCGAATAATACATTCTATTTCCACTTTGATGGCACCGGACGTCTGCGATGTGTTATTGGACAGTAAGCTAAATGCTGAGTTGGTCTGAAATGAAGAACTACCAGAAGTGGATGGTGGGGTGAGGGTAAGTTAAGATATAATTCATAATTTTTATTCATCTAGACATTATGCTTACGTTTTAAAATTAAGATCAGGCGATCGACATTTATTGAACATTAGCCGTTGTTGTAGCGCTTAACACTAGAAAGCTCTCACAGGACACACACACACGCAGGCACACAGATATACAAGATGGCTTCTGTCAAGGTTGATAGTGGGTGTAACAGGATACTACAGTTATTATTATCTTGATGGTAGTTATGGGAGAGTCGTACTTATGGTCAAGTGTTCAGTTACTTTTCTTTCTTATCTGTCATCCTTCCTTACATGCTAGAGACAAAATGTTTTGTCAAAATAACTGGGAGAATAACAGGGAGATAGACTCATGCCTTCCTAAAAAAAGCAATTAGTGCTAAATAAACCCGAATAACCTCAGCTGAAATTCGAATTTGCTTTCCTTATTTGTTTCTTTTTTTCTTTTTTTATATTCAAAGCAGACATTTGTTGGTTAATTTGTTGGAAACTGACACCAATTCTCCTCAAATCTCAAGCACCTTCCCCAGTATCCTTACCGAATTCACAACACTTCTATGGTTTAGACAATCTCAATCCTTTCACGAATTTTCTACTTACCCACACTCGATCTTAGTACTTTTGGCAAGCTTCTAAGTGATCCAGCTAGTATGGGCACAACCGTCACTCTTACGCTACACAAACATTTTAAATTTCCGTGATAGTTTTTTCTTTCATTCTCCGTCCTCTCTTGGTACGACAACGCCCACAATTCAGCATGCCTTTCATTGTTCACGACCACTCGATTCGGTTTTCTAACTTGGCTGTTTTTGTACTAGTGGATTGTCAAATATTCGGCCAGAGACACTATCGCCATTGAGCGTATGAAGAAGGCCAGCATACCAAACCCTGTCAAACGCCTTCGAGATGTTTAAAAGCAAAGCCCGAGCAATGCCGTTCTTATCTAAAGCTTAGTAGACAAATTCAGTAATAAACGTTAATATATCGGCGGTTGACCAAAAAAAAACGAAAGACGTATTGTTTAGGTATTTAGTGTTATGTCGTTAGCCTGATATTTTTCAAATCAGAGGTTTGGTATTATACCATTAGCCTGTCACTCTCCAATCCAGAAGTTTGATATTATGGCATTAGCCTGCCACTCTTCAATCCGAAGATTTGATATTATTCCATTAAGTTGTCACAATGCAATCCGGAATTTTGGTATTATACCATTAGTATGCTACTCTTCAATCCGATGATTTAGTATTATGCCATTAACCTGTCACTCTCCAATCCGAAGGTTTGGTATTATGCCACTAGCCTGTCTCTCCCCAATCCGAAGATGTGGTATTATGCTATTAACCTGTCACTTTCCAATCCGGAGATGTGGTATTATGCCATAAATCTGTCACTCTCCAATCCGAAAGTTTGGCATTATTACATTAGCCTGTGACTCTCTAGTCCGGAGATTTAATTCATGGAAGAAATTGAAAAATATTTTCTGATATGAAGCGTAACATTTGAAAGCAAGAATAAGAATATTAGACCATTAAATTTGCTTATTATTGCCACGTTCTCTAATAAATTCGATTGGTCGCTATAGTCTCCCATTAATACTCATCAAAGTTTCCGTCGCTGAAACGAAACAACGTCCGTGAAAAAAAAAAGCGCTTCCGAATTATCCGATTTTGTTCTCAAATCTCACTGACTGCGATCAAAATCCCAACATTCATAATAATAATTATAATAATGTTGAAATCTGCTTCGTCTCAATTAGGTAATCATAAGTTCTATTCTAATAGTTTCTTCTCTTGCACTTCTTGCCTGTGGAACCCTTCCGATTTTTTGCTTCTCTGTCATCTACAATCTTCAAAAGTTTAAATGCAACGTCATTCACCATTTTTGGTCCCTGAATCGCGTTCTTTTATTGTCCTCTCTCCTCACTAAAGTTTTCTCATTCTCTTTCACTGTCAATAACCCCCTTGCGTCTGAGTAGCATTATCGCCTTGCTTGAGTTGAAATGATTTAAAAAAAATCTGAATTGGGGAGTGACAGTCTAAAGTTATATTACCAAACTTCTGGATTAGAGAGTGATATGACATATCCCTTTGACCAGCGTACTACAGCGAGAATATACGGTGAAATTAACTTGGGAATATCAAGTTAAGGGATTATGTTTGTAATTACTTAAATACAATAGATGGTTGGCAGCAAGAATCCGCCTAAGGTTTCAGCTACGTGCTGAAGACGGTCGACATCAAACACGTGCCAAAAATATAATTATCTGGGTAGTGTCATAATAGGCGACAGAAAGTGTGACACAGAAATCCAAGAGCGAATAGGAAAAGCGAAATATGTCTTATAGAAACTAAGCAAAGTATTAAGAGATAGAAAAATGTCTTAACAAAAGAACAGAAATGGGCGCTGAACTGCTATATAACATCTGATCGCCTATATGGCAATAAATGCTGATTGATCTCCGCAGAAATGAAAGAAAGAATTGAAACAACTTATATTTACATTTACCAACAATTACTGAAAGTTCCATGGACAAAATATGTGAAAAACAGCAAGTTTCAAGGAAAAATATGGACTAAAAGGAACCTGCATTCAGAAAGACAAATGGAATTTCTGGGGTACATAATGAGGAAAGAGGGCCTAGAAAATTGAACACTCACGGGATATAATAAAGACAAGAGAAGTCAGGGAAAAACAGCGAGTAAATTACTTAATAAGTTTATGTGAATGGATGGCAGAATAAGACAAAGAGTGGTGGTAAAGTGTAAAAGATTATTCAGATCAGCAACAGACAGGAAGTTGTGAAGAGCCATGATTACCCACGTCTTGAAAGTTTCTTGTTTTGAAATATAAGCTTATAGGAAATAAACACTATTTTCAACACAATTACATAACCACATACATACCATATTAAGACAAGACGAAATTTTATTTTCCACCCAATAACAGACAATATTTGCAAATATACCAAAAAGATTCCACAACCCAACACACACCGTTTAATTCAAGATGTCTGTTGGTTAGAAATGAACATCACCATGTGAAATATTTGACCAATTAGAGAAAACTAAAACCCTATTTTTCTCGAGTTTGCTTTCGGGAAAATTTTCGTATAAAAATTCACATATTTCAACTGTCTCTAAGCCGTTCAAACACAAGAGAACACGTAGTTACATAGCTCTCATCCCCTTTCATGCTGCAAAAAATATGTTTCGGTGATTTGAAACGAATCATCAACAGCTCGGGCGGTTAGTGAATATTCGCTGACGATCAAAGTATTTTCTAATCCACATAGCTTTCTGTGGACCAACTACCGAAAGCCTTTAACTCGACTAAAGGTTTTTTTTTTTTTTTACTCATTTTTGACTCTTTTTAAATTAATGTAAATATGTTTGTAAATACAAATGATCTACTTAATAGGCATACCCATGTTTTCCTTATTTTTATTTTTTCGGGGTTTTAATAGAAAAAAAAAACAAAACAAAAAAAACATGGACGACAGACTTTCCTAAACGCTCTGTCATTTTGATAACGGACATTTTAAATCCACGTGACAATCATACTAGATATTTACTCTGTTTCTCCACTAAGACGAGTTGTGACATAAGGTCTTTTTTAAGCGTAGACCCGGGCGAAGAACAAAAATTGCCCGCAGCCGTCGCAAATGTGACAATTATACTAGGTGCAAAGTAAGTTTTATATTTGGACCTGGAAAAATATTTTCTTATTGTTTTCTTTTTACTATTTTCACCAAAAACATACTAACTGCATCATGTTCTCTGCTTTTTTTATTTTCAGGTCGGAAATTCGGGTACACGTTCGGAATTTTATAGATTCAGCTAATAGATATGTGAATATGTTTTATGGAAATAATTTAAAAAAAAAAACGATTAATATAGTTTTGAAAGAACAAAATATGCAAGAGTAAAAAAATAAAATGTTTTTCTATTCGCTATGAAACTCATAAATTAGAAATATCCTTCAATGGCATCGAATTCTTTGCTAGATTCACATGATCTCGCGTTTTATATAGCAGACGACAACTTTCGCCATCGTGAAAATTAATTTTGTTCGAGAAAAAAAAATGAAAGTTGTAAAAATACAAACGGGATATCAGATAGTGTAACAGAATGTATGAAAAATATTTTAACAAAGAATTATTTAAAAAAGATGATTCATTAAATATGTTTTAACTTAGATCACCATGGAAAAGGCAATTAACTTCAATATTATTATGGTGTTTACTTGAATGTTGTTTTAACTATAAATTAAAAATAATAAATAAAAGTAACTACCTTACAAAACAAAAAAAAAAAAAAAAAAAAAATAAGAAACACGATTTATCCAGTGTCTCACCTAAATTTTACTACGAGTCTATTTACTTTCATCTTATGGATAATAATATAAATAAGGGACGAAAACTAAGTAGCAGCAATCAGAGCAGCCAAAGAAAGGGACGGATAAATGGACTCTCTGCGGACGATTCATACGTGTGTTGTTAGAATTCTTCAGTAATTTGACACGTGTTTCTACTATCATAAATTACGCAAGGCTGCCACAAAGAAATATCAAAACTGGAAAGGATTGAATCTGTATTGGAAAAATAAAAAAAGAATTATTTTACAAACTTCATTGAATACAAACTTCTTTGTAAACACCACATCAACTCAAATACGCATTTCCGTAAAAATGGATGCATTTTTGTTAATTCCTATTAGTATCACTATTCTGTCTGATTAAATTTTTGGATATGGTTACTCCGTAGACTTGAATAAATTCATTTTTTTTCTGCGACATAAATTGTAACATTGTCCATTTCAGTTGTAAACAATATTCCAGAATATTTATTGTCCAGTGCCTGTTTTGTTGTATTTTTCTTGTTGAATTAAACCTGTTCTCTCTTACAAATAGTCTTCTGTATTCAATTGCCTTCACTTTTTGATTAATATGAAGTCTTTTCTTAAAGCAAATCACCGCATGAAATATTTATCGACTAAAAAAAAGTAATTTCACCTATAGTCCATGTTTTACACACTTTTGTTATTTAATATTAAGCCCAAACCTATAATTTTTAGCATTATTTCTATTGAGGTTTTTGAGTTACTGCCATTTGTCTTGCCAGATTTGCCAAGACGACGTCAAGTGGCGATGTTTTTATTTTATTTATTAATTTTTATAGTTCTTATACTAATATAATATATGCACACATTAATTATATCATATGCATTTCAAGATGCCGTCTCCCGTGGGAAATTATATTTTATTTAATGTGGGTTGTTTGTTTTGTATAATAATAGCATCTATGGTTTTGAGACTTCATTGCATTGTGTACTATATATATATATATATATATATATATATATAGAGAGAGAGAGAGAGAGAGAGAGAGAGAGAGAGAGAGAGAGAGAGAGGGTGGGGCGGTGCATACTACCCTCGACCTCCGACTCCCGTACGGGGCATACGCCTGATTGCGAGTCGCAGGTAGTTCTTTGTGATTCTCGATTATCTTATCAACATTTTTTTTCTATACCTACATTTATATACATTACAAATTATTAAACTAAGCACAAATGACTATTATTAAGGAATGATAAACTTTCGCGGATTTTGACGTCATTCTGGGTTCCTTTTTTGGGTGGGAAGTGCGAATCTGTGAATTTGTTTTACTCATGCGAAGTCCTGAAAAAAAAACAAAAAAAAAAAACACACACACACACACTATATAAAATTCACTATTTTTTATCCATAATGTTAAATGTGTTAAAATTATTCAACTTTTGAACAATAAAAATCTGAAATTGATGTTAAAACCTGCCGCAGAACATTTTTGATTTATTTAAGATGGAATGATCTAGAATAACATATCTCTAATTTGTATTTACATACATTGTATTTATTTTCAAATTTTCCAGTTGAATTGTTCATCTATATGATCAATTATGATCCATTATTGTATATAATTAGGTTAAGACAAAATTTGTATTTTATATGAATACTACCTTAATAATAAATAGAAATGTAGTATAGTGGAGGGTCCTGTATCATATATTCGGGGTGGAGCACGAGATTTTTAAACCCACCTATATATATATATATATATATATATATATATATATATATATATATATATATATATATATATATATGCAAGTTTCATTAACTATGAAAGACAAGGTGCTTTGATTAATTTTTTTTTTATATAATCTCTCATGTGATTTTTTTTCAATAGATAAATTATACAAAAACTGTCCAAATGTTGTTTTTCCGAGCGCTTTCGGCAATACATTTAGCCATTTCAAGGTTGAAATATATTTGTCCGAATAATTAATGTAAATAATGATAACTTTTCGTAACAAAAATCCAGATAGAATGAATAAACCAGTTTAAACAATAACAATAATGACAGCCTACGGCCGTATCACATTGAAAAACACCGGATCTCGTACAATCACCGAAGTTAAGCAACGTCGAGTCTGGTAAGTATCTAGATGGGTAATAGCTTGGGAATACCGGATGGTGTAATGGAAATTGGCGCTAGCCGAGTTCCACTTCTAGTCGGGTGAGCAGCACATGTATCACTGAATCATTATTATCTAAAAAATTCTCATAATCTAAAAATATTTTCTTGCTTTAAATAACCCGCAAAAGGTTGATAAGCCATGAAAAGTATTTTATATAATTTCTCATGTGATCTTGTAATTTTTTTTCTTTTCAGTAGATAAATCATACAAAAACTGTCCAAATGTTGTTTTTTTCCGTGTGCTTTCGGTAATGCATTTACCCATTTCAGTTTTCACTTTTCAACAGGAAAATATTGTCAAGGAAGGCAAATTATTATTATCATCTAATTCTGTTTCTTTCATCGTTCCTTAGCACAACCATTAAGTCCTGTCAATATCTCATAAATAATGGACTAGTCCATTTTGATCGCGTGGAAAAACGGAAAAGACATATCAGAGACGCTGTTTAGTTTCAGTGAAAAAAAAACGAAACCCATAAAAAAGAGAAGATTGAAGCGATAATGCTCTCATGTGTTTAGTGTCTGCTTTAGTGAAATCGAAAAATATGTCAATTATTAATCTTTTCATTTGTACCCTCTTACTTCTTTTAATAATGACCTGAATTCATAGGATTTTTATTGAAATATTTACTTAAAACTGTTAATGTCAAATATTTAACGATGTAATACGGGAATTTCCATGGACATTTTATAGACGTAGAATTCGCAAGGAAAACCGCAAAGAAAACTGTAAAATTATCACGGTTATTATTATTATTATTAGAATTATTATTTTCTTTGAGTTTCTATTGTATCCACATTTCTAAAAAAACTTAAAATGCATACACATTTTATAAAGATAGAGCCTTTCGTAGGATGTGAGCTGTACTTATAAGAACAATTTTTGGTATTTTCTCAAGACATAGGCTGTCATGGATCCCTTCAACAAGTATATCAGAAACTTTTCCAATCAAACCCAGGGTCCGAGTTACGACTGAAATTATTCATATCTTCATGTAGTACATTTTGGAAATTTCCAATTCAACCTCCTTGTATTTTGATAATATTTTAAAAATCTTCAAAGATGCATTACAATCTGCAGGGACGGTCATGTCAATAAGAAAGCACATTCTGTTTTTATGGTCTTTGATCATGATACCTGGGCGATTAGCTTTGACTGTTCTGTCTGTGTGTATTGTGTAGTCCCATAAAATTGTAACAGATCCTATCTCCGTAACCGGGTCTGGGTGGTGTTCGTACCCCTTTCTTTCAGTTTCCTTCCCGTAGAAGTTAAGATTTTCCAGTGCAGATATTGGCCAACTCTTTCATGCTGGGTTTTATATTCAGTGGGTGCCAATACCGTGAAACCTGATACAAGTTGATCGATTGTTTCTGGGTAATTATCACAGAACCTGCATTTGGGGGTAACACTATATTTTAGTATGTGTGCTTGATAATTTCTGATTAACAAGCACTGATCCTGTGCAGCAAGGATAAAACCTTTCGTTTCAGCTTTCAACCCTGCACTACGTAGCCACTGATGGGCACGGGGCTTGTCTACATCAGCTTGTTTGGTACGGGCAGAGTGTTGGCCATGAAGCGGTTTATCTTGCCATTGTTTCTGTATCTGGTCGGTTGCATTTGTTTTTGCTTTCTTTTTTATGTATTTTGCAGCTTCAATCGGTGTATTGGGCTTTACTTGTATTTCTGCATCCAATTATTATTATTTTTTTTTCTTTGATTTCTGGCGTTTACACATTTCTTTCAGGGTCCCGCCCAGGGACCTAAGGTTAGAAATGGCATCATGACACTTTCCACTGACAAAAAAAAAAAAAAAAAAAAATACATAGATAAAGCCCTTCGTAAAGTGTGGGCTGTACTTGTCAGAACAATTTTTTGTATCTCCTTGAGGCATGGACTTCCAGGAATCCCCTCAATTAGTCTTCTGCAATCTTTTCCAACCAAGGCCTAGGGCTCCAACTACAACAGGGATTGTTGATGTTCCCATATGCCACATTTTCGAGATTTCTATTTCAAGGTCCTTGTATTTTGACAGCTTTTTGAATATCTTCAAAGATACATTGCAGTCAGCAGGGACTGCCATATCAATAAGGAGGCACTTTTTTTTTTGTTTGTGGTCTTTAATAACAATATTATTATTATCTTTGATTTTTGTTGTATACACATTTCCTTCCGGATCCCAACCAGAGACCTAATGACAGAAATAGCTTCATGACATTTTTCACTGATCCTTTTATTTAAAAAAAAAAACAAAAAAAAAAAAAAGTAAAAACTAAGAGCACACACATTTTACATAGATAAAGCTCTTCGTAATGTTTGAGCTGTACTTGTGAGTACATTTTTTTCTATTTCTTTAAGGCTTGGGTTTCCAGGAATCTCTTCAATGAGTTTATCGCAATGATTCCCAAAGTGGGACGCATGCCCCACCGGTAGGTCATGGTAATATTTTGGTGGGACATGCGTAGTATGTGCACCTTTTGGTTTACTATACCAACAGAATAAAGGGGACAATTCGAGAATGAGTTATTAATAGTGGATTGCTTTCTAGTGAGCCTGAGTGAGAGTGTTAATGGATGTTTATATATATACGATGCATATACAGTATGCATACATAAAAATATTTTGTGTGTATGTATGTACATATGTAATTGGCATACATGCAAGAATTAAATGTTACAGGGGAACACCAGAATTTTAGAAATACCAAAGTGAGGCATGGCACAAAATTGTTTAGGAACCTCTGGTCTATCTTACCTTTTCCAGTCAATTCGATGGCTTCAACTACAATTAAAATTATGGACGTCCTCATGTGCCACTTTTTTGATTTCAAGATCATTGTATTTTGATAGTTCTTTTGAAGATCTTCAAAGATACATTACAATCTGCAGGGACTGCTGTATTATTATTATCATCATTATTATTTCCTTCGATTTCTGCTACATACTGATTTTCCGGGTCCCAATCAAAGACCTAAGATCAGAAATGGCATCATGATATTTTTCACTGCATATTTATCTAAAAAAACAAATCTACAAGCACATATACATTTGACATAGACAAACCTTCCGTAGGATGTAAGCTGTACTTTTGATAACAATTTTTTGTATTTCCTTAAGGCATGAGTTGCTAGGAATCCTTTCAATGAGTTTATCGAATGATTATTATTTATTTATTCGTTTTTCTCACGAGGACAAATATGGCGCAAGATCAAATTTAATGTGAAGATGTCTCTCATGTACGTGTAGATAAAGACAAAATTGTCCGGCTACTTCTACTCCTCAAAGAGCGTCAAAGAGGTCGGAACTTCTGGAAGTGTACATTGGTTTCTTGTTAGGCTTCCCATCAAAAGGCCAGAAACCGGATGTTTTAGCATTTTAATGAATATATGGCCGATGCTTCCTTGCGGTCAAATTTGAAAACTCAATCAACAGTTCTAAAACTAGGATGACAGCCGTAGAGAGTCAGCAGTCTCGTCTAGGAGACAATTAATAGAGCACTGGGTGCGATTTTCCCAGAGTGCTCATGATTGTAGCTCTGTGCTAAATTCTGACTTATCGCCTGCCCTCATACAGTCCCCCCCCACACACACACACTTGAGAGATTTTACAAAGATACATATAATTAAGTATCGTAGATTTTACACATACACCCAAATTTACTAAAAGTCTTATCGGGGAGCCTACTCATAAGAGTAAATAAACATGTTTTTGCTTATTAAATTCTGTTTTGTCTGTCGCAAACTGGTCGTCTATCAAAATTCAGATCAACTTTGACATTTTTCAATGTCTGATATTAACATTAAAAGCACTGATTTCTGCATGATTTGATCGTAAAACATATTCCTATCAGTGAAGAATCTTAAATAACTAACGCCTTTACCTTATGAGCCTCGACTCTTACGACTTGATGTACTTTTTATACGAAGAAGAAGAAGAATGATTACAGAACTCCTCCTGCTCATGGATGTATGCTTGTGTCTTTGTGCACGCGCACTTGAGCACTTACAGCATGGATGAGTAGGTGTGGGTGTGTACACGTGCATGCTTCTTAGCGACACCAGATCTACGATGGAAGAATACGCTCTTGATTAGCGTTTCGAATGTGCAATCAGCGCGCCATTGCCTTGTCAGGACAAAAGCGATTGGCTCAAAAACTGCCAACCATATTTGTTTGCAGATGAAAAGCTACCACCAGTTTCCAGTCTCTCTCTCTCTCTCTCCCTCTCTCTCTTTCTGTATCTCTCTTTCTCTCCCTGTTTCCATACCTTCATCCATCTATCTATCTATCTATCTATCTATCTATCTATCTATATTACCTATTTATCTCGATGCCTTTTATATACATACAATGTAAGTGCATTTAGAAACAGAGATTTCTGAACACACAAATTGAACTGAGTATACGGGCGTAATGTCATTAAGTAGAGCATTGGTATATTTTTAGAATAGAGAATAAATAATCCAATCGCCAAAAACTAATCAAAGGATGCCTCTTCGGAGAAAATTCATCACAAATTACACCACAGAGAGAGATGGGGGAGGGAGAGACATATGCAGAGGCAACCTGCTCTTTCTCTTAGTGACAGACATTTTCTTTCTCCCGTTTTCACATTCGATTTCTTACCACTCACACGCAATCACCATTTTCTTCATACCTTCGCTCAGCCTGTCTTTTTTTTTATAATACATAATGTCTGTCTGTCTGTTTATTTCTCTCCTCCTCCTCTCTCTGTCTCGTATTCTCTTTCTTCTAACTATTTTCTCACTCATTTTATAAACTTTTCTCTCAAGAGCACAGACTTTTTTCACATACATTTCTCTCTCGCTCATTGTCCATTCCTCTTCACAGTTGATTAAAGTTTCCCAGTGCTGCAGAATCTATCTATCTATCTATCTATCTATCTATCTATCTATCTATCTATCTAAATCTCTTTATTATAAATCATTTCATTATCTATCTATCTATCTATCTATCTATCTATCTATCTATCTATCTATCTATCTATCTATCTATCTATGTTATGTCTACTCCTTTTATTTTAAACACATTTTCTTTGTTTTTGTTCCTCTCTCTTTCTCTCTCCGTCTCTCTCTTTCATACACACTCACACACATACATGCATACATTGTCTTTTTCTCTTGATTTTCTTTCAAACAGTATGACAGTGTTGATATTTATCTACTGCATATTTTACAAGTACATGAAAGAACAGGTTGCAAAGATTGCTTGTGAAAGATATGTTCGCACTCTCCTCAACTTATTCTGCAAAATAATACCTAAAAAAATGGAGGGATCGAAAAACGTTCATCGCGCATCTATCCTGACAATGGCTGTTTTGATGAAATCTTCATCTTCTTACCATTTACTACCACACCCTAATTTCTCAGTCCCACTCCTCTGCCCGCTGCATCTTCTATTCCCTCCCATCACAAAACTTGCCAGTTTCAGGCTACCCTGACCCCAACGTCGAATTTAATCAATGTTGTTTCATTCGCATTTTCCTCACTTTAGGAGCTACTTTCTTTAGAGAGAGAGAGAGAGAGAGAGAGAGAGAGAGGGGGGGGTGAATGAAAAGAAAACCCCATTCACAAATCACGCATGCGCATTCGCACACACATACAAAATCTGTTGGGGTTTTTTTTAACTTTTTTTCGTAATGTTGGAATAACAAAATAATTATCTGGTAGGATAACATTTTCTTTATCCATGTCGATAAAAACGACCAATCATTAATTTATTGATAACACTAACAGCGTTTTGGCTGAAATGTTGTTTTTATATCAAAAGAAAAGAAAAAAAAAATAAATAAATAAATTGATTCAAATATGCAAATAATAACGGAAATATCTCATCTCAAAACTTCAGAAACAACTAATCACGATTCTTCGCAAAATAGACCGTTCTTTTGTAGCCTCTTAGGCAGATGTTTAAGATGAGTGAACTCCCATAGGTACATGTAGTTCACAAGAATATGTGAGAGATAAGCGTATAGACACACCCACCCACACATACACACACGCGCAAGCATGCACACACACACAAAACCGCGCATATTTGATTGCATTAAATAAAATTTGTTTTAAAATAATTCCTTACGAAATGAAATGGGACAAACGCCGCCACAAGTTTTGTTTTATTTTCACTTTTTCTTTTTGTACAGGGATGAACTGAACTTACAAACATATTGATAATAATATGGCCTACACACATGCGCATAACGAGTTATTAACATACGCGCGCATGCGCACACTCACGCACATATATTTAAGTTTGTTATCCATGAAGAAAAACACACGCACCCGATACTTTTAATTTATTTCTGCAGTCAAATATGCTCTATATTTAGTGGTAATGATATTCAGCGTTGCCCGGTTTACAGCTTTGTGTATCAATCGAAATTTCTTTAGTTTTAGTTAATTTAATTTTAGATGACAGTTGATTAAATGCTAAAAACAGAGAGAACGAACCAAGCAGCAACTGAAATGGAGAAGCCATTCTTTGAGTGTCTTTGAAAGTATAGTATTTACTAAGCTTTGCTTGTTCTGGCAGAGAGAGAGAGAGAGGGGGGAGAGAGAGAGAGAGAGATTGCTGCAGTCGTCTTGCAACTGGAGGAGAGCCTGACTTTAAAATCAGCATATGGAATTATAGCTTTTACCTGATCCTGAATATTAATCACTGGTGCCGCTGGGAAATACATAGACAATAACTATCAAGCTCGTGTCGCGTACACGTTTGCTAGTAAAATGAGTACGATCTTCACTGAGTGCTCGACACTTGTGGCATTGTGCCTTACTAGGATAAATTTGTTGAATAAATATCTCAGATTGGAGGCAGGTCCATTTTTGCATTTTAAGTACTTTATAAATATTTTTTATTTGTCATTGTCTAAGATCAAAGCACAATATCTGTTCTTTTACTTTTTATCGTTGCATTGAAAAACAAGTGGCAGAGACATGTTGGTTGCATCTTGGGAATTACAGATTTTAGAAGGATAAAATCTATATAGATTTTTGAATGAATCTCCCAGTGGCTGGTCATAGAGTTGAATCATTGTTAATGTTATGAGATTTGAAATCTAGCCTTATAAACCGGCATCGCTTTTCCCACCAGAAAGGAATAATCCTTAAATATGGAGAGACTTCCGAAACGTGAAAAGAACAAGACGAAAAAGAAATTAGCCGAGTTCCACTAGAATGCATTCATAAATTTAAAGTTAAATAATAATATATAATCTTTTGATTTTTTAGTAAGTGTCATATTTTGACTGCTATTTCAGCGCCTAATCGTGGTGAGAGAGACTAAGGGGGTGGGGGTGACAATAGAAAAAAGGAAAGATTTCTCATCCAACATATATAGATAAGGTTTTGTAAACTTATTCCGAATCCCTCTCAACTTTTCACCAAACGGACAAATCACCCCGCGGCCATGATGTCTCACTTCTTGTTTGCATCGGTGTGCACAAAAACCGGGAAAGATCCGTTGCATGTTCACAAAGAGATAAAAGAAATGGAAAGAGGGATACTTTTTCCAATGTATTTGATTCAGAGATTCAATTTACACAGAATAAGGCGAGGGTGAGAGATAAGTGACACTTGGAACAACTTCTGCTACGCTTGACACAACAGGCTAATAGATCAGCTCTTCCCAACGAGGACTCTCTTCTACTTCTCCTCTGCCCGTCGCTACATCTCGATACGCGGCTGGCAACTCGTCCACGAGTCGCTTGAAAATATTCTCTTTAATGGCAGCTTATACCCTGCACAGTCCGTATCGGAACTACCTTCAAATCTTATTGTAACTGTTTATATGCCTGTGAATAGAACTTTTTAACTTCCCGAAAAATTTAATTTATTTATCTATTTCATTTCATTTTTGGTTAGTGATTTTAAGATCTTACTTCTTAGATTTTATTGTTCTGTAGTCATAAAACATCAGGTACTTCAGACTCAGATAAAATTATTTACCGTCTTCTTCTACGTGGTAAGGGAGTGGTCCTGATCACAGCCGAGTTCCATTGTATTTTAGTTTCATTTTTTCTAATCACTGCCCACTGACTTTACCGGTACTCTTCCACTTCTTCACTCTGTTTTAATCATTTTCTCTGGGAAAAATATTCATTGAGTAAACACGAATTCTGCAAAGGTCGACCTGGAATACTTTATGGCATGTTTCGGCAACTGATCTGCGCATTGCAAATGTGGAAGAAAAGGATTGTCAGTGGTCAGGAAATATTGTAGGTATTACTGACAGAATATGGCTGGTATATATTTCATGTATCTCTGTGTCTTTTTAATATTAACAATTATGGCGCAGAGAGTGAAATCTGCGTAAGGAGTTCAAATTCTGTTTGTGTTCGTTGCTTTCACTTCCGCACAAATACCCTCGAAAAAGGTATGAATCTATCTCTTATTGGCCTATCTATGGGTTAAATAAGAGCGCAGACTACACTATCTGGCCTTGGTTGGCAACCAGAGAAGGCCAACTTTGAATTCAACCCTTTTGAACGAAAGGCCGCCAGTTCCACCCCGTAAAAAAAAAAAAAAAACTTGCTGTAGAAACTGTTATAGCAACACCTAATGTGGTGATGCTGTGGCCTTACACTTCAAAGGAGAGTCTAAAGGCACCAAATATGAAGAGGAGGAATATAATAAATCTCTCAAACTCCCGCCGCCATTATAATTTATTTTGACTTGTATTTCTTTCATTTATTTTCTGTTGCTTGTTTTTTTTTTTACCTTGGTCCTTATTCAATGGATTAAAAATAAAGAAAAATGCTGCGAGTATGATCTGAACGCATTTATTCTTAGAAATCTCCCTTACCGTGTCATCATTTTACCGAGTAGGCTACGAAGATTAACCTACAGTGGACTTTCAAATTCAGCTCTATATCTATATTTTTCTCTGAGCACCACTACGCCGCCAGGTAGAATTATACGACTCGTATTAGATGATCAAACAACCGTATAAGAGTTCACTGAAATGACCATATAAGAGTTTACTCAAACGACCATATAAGAGTTTACTCAAATGACCATATGAGATCCCTCAAATGACCATACAAGCGATAACGCAAATGACCATATAAAAGATCATTGAAATGATCATATAAGAGATCACTCAAGCGACTATATAAAAATTACTTAAAAAAAACAATAAATGATCATTAACATATGTACTTATTTTCTTTCTTTATCCAACTAGTTGATACTGTTAATCATTAATTGAATGATTTGTTTTTACGGCTTATCAACCTTTTGCAGGTTATTTAAAGCCAGAAAATATTTGTAGATTATGAGAATTTTCTTTGAGATAATAATAATTTAGTGATTCAAGTGCTGCTAACCCGATTAGAAGTGGAACTCAGCTAGCGCCAATTTCCATTACACCACCCGGTATTCCCAAGCTATCACCCATCTAGATACTGAGCAGACTCGATGTTGCTTAACTTCGAGTGATCGTACGAGATCCGGTGTTTCAATGTGATATGGCCGTAGGTTGTCATTACTTTTATTGTTTAAACTAGTTTATTCATTTTATCTGGATTTTTTGTTACGAAAAGTTATCATTATTTAGATTAATTATTCAAAGTAATATCCCCATCTTTGTTGTTATTAACATAACTTTGTATCCTTTCTTTATGTCTGTCAATCCAGTTAACCTTCAATGAATTTGGAATTGAATCCTTTATTTAATCTACGAGTGTTCTCTTTGCACTTTTCCTGTCAAAGGATAGCGTGGCTTTTCTGTTTTTATTATTTATACTCACTTATTAATACTCAGTTATTATTAATATTCAGTTATTGCTCGTCCTGTTTCCACTGAGACTGAGTAATATCTGAGTAAAAAATAGAACAAAACGAAATATCCCTAGTGACGGACGTTAGACCAAGAACAATCTACTCCGTATATTAAATAATGTGTTCATTATTTTTTATTTATATGTTTTTTGTTTCGTTTACTATTGTATTCTTTTACGGATTCATTCTTTTCACCTTACGGCTTTATGAACATCTTCTAATAGTCCGCCATTCTCAGAGTAATAACACAGGCGCCCGGTGTGGCCAGTGTAAGAGCGATAACTCTAGTACAGCAAAAGGTTACATCACAAAGAATATATAAATACACGTGGTGTATTATATCACCGGATGTAGGAGAAAAATTGTCCAAATCGTGTAACAGCAAATTTGTCAAATTGTTAGATTAAGATTTGAACCGTTGTATCTTAAAAATGATTAAAGATATCTTACTGGAATTCGCCGAGGTTTTTATAACTTTATTGGACTCTACTTTGAATAATAAGAATGTATTTAGCTCTAAGCTGAAAT